>DVXP01000305.1:0-22689 GCA_018235645.1 Junonia grisea | reverse complement strand
TTTAATTGTTTTGTATATTCCTAAATTTTTGTATTTTTACTGGTGTACAATAAAGAATATTCTATCTATCTATCTATTCATCTTTGTTGGTTCTTCTTCATCTTTGGCCAAATCACTATGAAATCTTGGCATTCTTCTTTCTGTAACGTTCTTTTCTCAGTATTTAGTAGCAACAGATAGTCGGAGCAATTTTTTAGTATAAAAATGTTTAATATTTTAATAATAGCCGGCCCATCCCTAATTAATAGCAATTTTATAATTTACTGACTTTTTGCGTTAGGTCACTTTTATTTCAAGTGATAGTTGCTATGAAATATTATATGGTTACTGGAAGAAGTTGTAAAATCCTATTCTGTGACTTATCAATGTTCCACATGGCCACTTTCATTTTTATTATATTATACAAAAGCGGTACTCATCCTATAAAGATGAAATTTTAATTTAGTGTCAAGTTAGTAAAAAAGAAAGTAGTCAAAAAAAAATCATTGAAAATATAATTAAATGTAAAATATATTCGAAAGTAAGACAAGTTTATTTACAAAACAAAAAAAAAACTAACTGAATTTTAGGAGTATCATATCAATTTCAGTTACAGGACTGATATGGAGCCAAATAAATCTAGTGAATCTAAAAGAAATATCTTTCTTTTTTTATTTGAGTTACCATGGGAGAGGGACTGAATACTGGGACTTAGTGATGAAAATGCAAACACTTATTGAGGTTTATGAATAGATGTTTCTGCTAATGTCATGTTTTAGAAAGACCAACAGTTAATTTATATGTTAAAACGTGAAACAACCAATCCAAAACTACATGCTTATATTATTTCCCTAAAGTCTCTAGACATCATAGATCTTAAATGGCCTGTAATTTTTGTTTAAGTTTGAAAATTATCAAGTTAGTTCATAGCTATAATTTATGAAGGAATCTCCTTTCAGCTCATAGTACTGCAATGTGCATATTTTACGGCACGAAGATGTAAGTGGCTATGGTAACATCATTTAAGTTTTTATGTTGTATTGAATCATCGGGGACTTTTAAATTATTAAATTTTGATAACAGGTCACAAAAATTCAAGTTGTCAATATTACATGACAAATTAGGGGGAAACGGGGAGGTCTTCGCGTATACGATCGTACGAATATATGATGCTGTAGAATGGACGGAAGAGAGGGGTCGAAGAACTTATTTTTTTCCATAATTCATTGCTTCAGTGGCCACTCCATAAACTAGGGAATTACGCTACTACTTCCATTATACGTCAAAAGATTAAAATTGCGGCCCCTGAGACACGCAGCTCTCAATGTAATTAATACCTTCGACTTTTTTAGATGACACAGTGTAAATCCCAACTCCAAGAGTCTGATGTCTTCATAGATACCCGACTCCTGGAGTCCAATATGTTAACCGCTTTTGGACAGATGCCAGCCATTTGGAACCAGTGATTGCAGCAAAGTATCAATGTGATCACTGATCCGAATAACGATATCAATTTATATACCAGAACAAATAAAAATGTTCTTATTTTGAAGAAATGTTTATATTTTAGCAGCTTTTTATGTATTTTGTAACTTATTATTAGATAAATTAAAAATATAACAATGTTTTACCAATTTGTTCTATTTTAAATTGCAGATTTTATGGCTGATAATATCAGCCAAAACACTTTTTGACTGTTTAGTATATCTATTATAAAAGTAAAATAATATTGATTCAATTTTTTATATATATTTAACGATAATTTACTATTACACTAATATCACTATATAAGCACCTGCTATAAGGATTACATAAATTGTATATTTCATTCATAGTTGCGTAAATAAAAAAGATTCTTCCGTATAATTCAAATATATAACACAAGATTTTCTATTCGTTCATTTGCAGCGAATCATTGTGAATAAACTTGGTCACGTCTCTTCGGAAACTAAAATGCTGCTGTATTTTTGACGCATGACAGTTAACGCGTTTTAAAAAATAACAAATATATTTACGATGTCATAATGTATGTTAGAAGTTACAAATAATAATAATAATACGGCAAGTGAATAAGTTTAGACAGTTAACATACTTTTTAAGGCCTGCGTTTAAAAGTTAATCTTGACGCGATTTGCAATAGCTATGTTTCAGGCCATCTGTCAAAAAGCCGTTTACTCGTCGGACAATGTATATGTGTGTGTGTGTGTGTGCGTACCTGTATGGGTTGCGGCGCGTGTTGCGCGTGCTGCGCGTGCGGCGCGTGCTGCGCGTGGTGCGGCAGCGGCGCGTGCTGCGCGAGCGGCGCGGGCGCGTGGTGCGGCAGGCGGTGGTGCGGCGCGTGGTGCAGCGGCGGCGGCGTGCGGTAGCGCGCGCCCCACTCGCCGCCGCGCACCGCGCCCACGCCCACGCCGACGCCGCCCACACCGCCCGGCGGACCCATGGCTGCTTGTTTGCCGTATGATGGTGCTTGTTGTCGTGCTGCCTCCTCCTGGACCTGGTGCGATAACACATTCTTTAATAAATACGATTTGTAAGAGACAATATACTTATATATTTCGAATTAAATTTTATTTCGACAAAATTTCTTAAAACTGAATAAGTTCTAGAATTTATGTTTCTTATTCTTTACGGTGACATTTTTAAAAATGTATTTTTAATTAGTACTCAATATGAACATACATATTTTTAAATTACTAAAATTCATATGATACATAATATGAGTGCTTGCGTGCATGCTTAAAATCATTATTTATTTTTTAACCAGACTAGATTCAACAAAGCCTAAAATTCAAGATATAAGATATAAAGTAATGTATGTGTAATATGAAATAAAATAGTATATTTAAGATATAAAGTAGTATCCTGACCTGTTGCAGCGCCTTCTGCACGTTGTGCGGTAGCGCGTGCGCCGCGGGCTTGGCGGGCGGCGGCGAGGCGAGCGCGGGTGTGGATTGAGGTGGAGGCGAGGCGGCTCCCGTCGCCCCGCCGCGCGTGTTCATGGCCGCCATACGCCGCCGCAGCAGCTGCTGCTGCTGCACGCGCTGCTGCACCTGTTGCTGCTTCAGCTTCTGCTTGATACTGCTGCAGAACGGCACCGAACACTTGGTCTCCTGGCAGTGCTTCGCGTGGTAGCAGCACAGTGCGATGAGCTGCTTGCAGATGGGGCAGTCGCCCTTCGTCTTGCGCTTGCAGACCTTCGTGTGCGTGACGACGCGCTTCATCTTCTGGCACGATGGCAGGCGACAGTTGGCGTCGCGGCACTGGCAGGCATGGACCAGCGACTGGATGCAGCGCTGGATGGACAGCTTGCGGGCTTCCTGCGGGTTGGCCTGCTTCATGTCGCCAGGCGACGCGCCGACGTCCAGGTCGAGGCCGAGCTTCTCCATCTTGTGTGGATGTCCCTCCTTGTCGTAGCACGGCACGCACAGGTCGAAGTCGTCGCAGACGGTGCAGTGGTACCTCGTCTCGACGTGAGATTTACAGCTGTTGCACGTGTACACGAATTTGTCCTGGCCCTGGTTGTGGAGCTCGTAAAGCATGCAGAGTGTGGAAAACCTCGCCCTCCGCGTCGACGAGAACTCGTAGTGGCGATCTCGCGCCATCGTCAGGAACGCATCGCGACCGTCCATGAGGTCACAATTTACTAATGGATCCGGATCTTGAATTGGCTGCAAATAAATGATTGAATTAATATTAAGTCACATAAGTAATTAACCTAATTAAAAAAAAGGTAAAAAGTATCGTTTTACAGTACTCACAGCTAAACTAGCGGCAGACTGTGCGGAATGTAGCCTAATAACGAAGAACACTTCTTTGTGCTTCTCCATTGTCGCAAAAATTTTTGCACTGAGATCACTGCCTTGTTGCTGATCGCTCTGCTTCTTGCTGTTCTTTCTTTGGGCGGCCTTCGATTTGTTGGACTTCTTGGCTTTCTTCTGTCCCTTCTTCTTACCGTCAGGCCCTTGTTCATTTTCTTCGGAAGACTGGAATATCTAAAACCATGTTAGAAATGCTCTCACATAGCAATCCCCTTGTGATTTAATATTAATGGGATTAAGTATTGTGAGAATGTCAAATATAAATAAATGATGTAATAGTAACGTAAATGTAATAAAGAAATGAAATAAAATTATAAACTAATATAAAAACATGAACTTAAAAAATATATTTACGAATGATACTGACCACTGCCTCAGCGGCTTCGGCTTGCTTTCTCTTCTCCTCCTCCTCTTGATCCAATTCCTTGATGGACTCTTCCAAGACATTGGGCCAGAAATCCCCCTCGAAATAAGGCAGTTCAGCAGCTGACGAGATATTGTCCTCCATTGCTTGCTTAAGAATATCTTTGTAATCTAAAATTATCCTCTCTATAATACCCTTGTCTAACATTTTCTTATACCACTCTTGTAGCCTTTTAGGCTTGGGTATTTTTTGTTCGGGCGGATGGCAGTGAAATATGTAGTCGTCGCCCTCCGACGGTGGGCAGGCCCAGATGTGGGCCATCGTGTAGCCCAGTTGCTTAGCGTAATCCAAATATCCTAATAAAATCTCGTGATACACGGCAGTCCTATACTGCCTCGGTTGGAAGAAATGTACTGAATCTAGATATGCTATATAAACTCGCCTCGTATTAGGCGATGGACTTTCGCTACCATACTCCTGAAACAAACAACAATTACATTTAAAATGTGTATTTCAATTATAGAAAAAAAATAATTTAATGAAATAAACCATCAAAAATAATTTCAAGTTAAAACATCGTGTTTACCTGCACATGCATTCCAAAGAAACAAATGTCAGCTCCGTCGACTTCCTCAAATGCAAACAACGCTTTAGCCCGATACGGGAATTCGGCGCACAACTCCCCAGATTCCACGAATCTCGATCTCATTCCTGGTTTCACTTCCACCATCTGAAATACATTTTACATTAGAACACAATCTTTGCATTATTTAATTTGCAACAACAAATCTATGCTTTAATATTTGAATGTTAATTCCTGGGAGTAACTTAAATTCTTGGGCTAATTATAATTTTGTATATTTCATCATTTCTTACCTTGTCAGACGATGCGACCACCCTGATATGCACTTCGCCCGCGCCAGCCTCTTTTTTCTTAAGGAAATTATTAACTCTAGTTTCGATATAAATGCCGAGCTTAGAAGTAGGCAGTTTCTTAGCACTAAACTTGTTCTCTTTTCTCTTCGCCCCTTTCTTCTTCAAACAGTTATCACAGCAAAAGCCTTGAGGCCATATTTGGTCATGGTGCAGCACGCATATCTGGTGCTGCTTCCTACCACAGTCCATGCAAAGAACGAACGGTTCTTGTTCTAAATGGTCATTTTTCATCTCTTTAAATTGATCCTTTTTGATCGCTCTGAAATAAAATATATGGCTTCAAATACCCAAATTCTTAAAGAACTTTAAAATTTTTAGAGAATATAAAAACAAAAACGAATATGTGTAACTTTAAATTACTTATTATTTCATATCTATGAAGCATTGTCTATGGTTTCGAATTTAATATGTGATTTTCTATGAACAGTTATTCACTTCGTTTTACCCTTTTTGGATGGGATTTCGTAAAAGCTCTTCATAGTGGATCTCTCCACATCAGAAAAAATATTCCTATCAAATTTTGAGCCTATTCAAGTTACGGGTTCTAGAGATATTGTGGTGAATCTCTTTATCATGGTAAAACTATTTTAAACATATGAGACTGCAAGAGTAAGAAGAAACTATTTTATTTTGACATATTCTAAATTTAATTAAATCAGATTACTCTTAGATATTTTCTAAAACTATTTAGAATATAGAACTAGCAGACTGCCCCAGCTTTGCACGGGTAGGTATTACTAACTTTTTGGAAAATTTAATACAGCCTATGTTCACCAGAGATACTGTAGCTTCCTAACAGTGAAATAATTTTTCATATCGGTCAAATCGTTTCAGAACTTATTCATTTCAAACAAACAAAAAATTAAATCTTTTCTCTTTATAATATTAGTGTAGATAGATTTTTAAAAATTGAATAAATAAATATAGAAACGCTATACTCACGTCTGCGGCTGCAGCGGGTCGTCGCCGAGCGTGACGGTGTCGCCCTGGATGTCGTTGAAGCACTTCTGGCAGAACGTGTATCTATCGGACACAACCCCATACGCTTTTAGACTTTATCACGTGAGTGAGCGTGAAGCGTGTGCAAGGGCGTGCGTGGAGCGAAAACAAATTAGTAAGCGATGAGAACAAAGGGTTAATTTTGTGCTGTTAACACTAAACCTACCGATAATTTTAGTCTAAATATTCCTAATTGAATAATATAGCACAAATTTAAATTAGCTTGGAAATTAGCATATCTAAAAGTAAAGAAAGAAGAAGATATTATGTACATATTCTGAGAATTCTTACATAGGTTGATAACGGTGTTACAGCATTTTCAAATATCTAAGTTTTAAAGAAATTTTAAGATGGTCAATTTGACCATTATTGGTAGATTTAGTGTTAAATAAACAGGGAATGTCCAATGATTTTAAAACGAAAACGGGATATGCATGGAGTGGTGCTACAGTGAAACATTTATTTCGTATTGCAACACAATATATTACAATGATATAATAGCTTTCTATAACAGTACTACTAAAGCGACAGAAGGGTGTGACAGTAGGAAAAAATACATTTAGATGGATATACTGTAATTAATCAAACTTAAATAGGATTTATATAAAGTTAGCCACAAACTTAAAAATTTTATAAATGTAGAACAAAGAATAATTGTTTAATGGCCCACAGTAAAAGCGTGATGCTGACATGTGAGAAAATTTCGTTTTAAAAAGGATTATCAAATTAATAATATTCAATCAATCAAGTAATTTTTTATTACTATTATGTCCAATCTGCAAAGAAGGTCCACTAACCTGTTCTGATAGCTGAAGTATTTGGCGTCGCGGGGAATGGTGCAGAGCTGCTTGCCGTAGCAGCAGAGCACCTGCGGGTTGAACGTGTACTTGCGCCCACAACAGTAGCCCAGGCTTTGCATTACTGGGTCGATTTCTACTTCAAATACTTCAGACAGCTGTAAGAGAATATAAGATTAAAACAATGTTCAAGTCTAGTTTAGAATGTTATCGTAATCTATTTTTAACGAGAGATGTTACCTTAGTACAATATCTATAAACACGCGAGTTCTTGCGGTTGTAAAGCCACGCGTTTTCGAACATGAGCCAGACGTCGTCCACGTACTCCCACGGGTCCTTGTACTGGCCGCGGTCGAGCTTCATCTTGATGGTGGAGAGGTCTATTGGCTTGGTGACGATGTCGAAGTAGTCGGGGATGCCGAGCGCCTGCGCGTCGACCGGCTGGCGGAAGGGCAGTGACTCGGGGTCGAGCCGGAACAGCTTCTCCAGCGTCGGCAGCAGCGCCTGGCGCAGCTCCTCCGGCTTGAACACGAACATCTTCTTGGGCCCGCGGTCCGCGGCCGCCGCGTCCGTCGCCGCCGGCGCCTCCGCCGGCTCCTCCTTGATCTCGCGCTTGATCTCCCGCTTGATCTCCTGCTTCACGAACGCGTCCGGCCGGTCGAGGCTCTGGTCCTTGTCGCGCGGCGTCTCGTCGCGCATGCCCTTCCCGCCGCAGTCCGAGTCGTCGGGCTCCTCCTTGACGCGCACGTCGTCCTCGCGCTTGACTTCGGGCGGGCTGTCCTCGGCGGAGGCGTTCTGCAGCGCCGCCATCTGCGCGGACATGGGCGCGGCGGCGGAGGGCGGGCGCGAGGCGGGGCGCGGGTCGGGCGCGGGGCTGGCGTGCGCGAGGGGCGTGGCGGGCGTGGCGACGCCGCCGCCGGCCCCCGCGCCGCCCGCGTTGCCCGCCGGAGACGCGGCGCCCGTCTCGTTGCGAAAGGCGGTGTGGTTCATGAAAGGACTGGCGACGGGTCCGCCGCTGGTCCGAGTTTTCGCGTCCCCCGCGGCGTGGCCGGGCGACGGCATCGCGGCGGGGCCGTTGCTCTGCAGCGGGTACTGCGGCGCCGGCGACGTCATCGGCTGACCGAAGGGTGACATTCCAGGGTTGCTGACGCTGCCGACACCACCTACGCTGCCGCCGTTCGGCGTATGAGGCATCTGTAAAGATTAAAAGGTATTAGTTATCTTAGTTTGCAGAGTATTTTGTATAAAACATAATATGTCATAATCAATTAATACCTGATTCGGGCTAGGTCCGGGTGGTCCTACGAGATTAGGTTGGTAAGCCATTCGATTTCCCTGCATAGTGAGGGGCATGCCAGGGGAAGGAATGCTGCGCATTGCGGGTAATCCAGGCTGCGTGGGTAGATTGGGCCTTCCGACACCGCCCCCTACCCCCACTCCGCCGACTCCCACTCCCACTCCGACGCCGACGCCGGGCGCAGTGGGCCTGACGCCGCCCATGACTCCACCACTTAAAACTCCCACAGGTTGCTGTTGTTGTTGAAGTTGATTTTGCTGTTGTTGCTGCTGCTGAGCTTGTAATTGTTGTTGTTGTTCTTTTCTTTTTTGGCGTTTTTCTTCTAATTCCTTTTGTATTTTGTATATTTTTTCGGCAAGTAGATGATAATATTCAGACCTAGTACTCGCCATTTCATACATATCGCCTTCTACTTTCCTCGCATATGCAACTAAATTATGCATTCTTTTATCTTGCATGGCCGTAGGATCCGGCGTAGGAAAGATTGCTTGGACCCTGCACAATTATATAAAATTAGTAAAACAAAAACATGTCATGTCAGAGAAATATCAGTTTAATGATGCGAAACTTACAGTTTATGAACAAGGTGGTTTCTGAGATCAGGCGTTATAGACTGGTGCCACTCTTTCGTGCCAGAAACGGGATTGGCTGTGACAGGTCCTCCGGGTAATTGCAGGGTCCCTGTGCCCATCTAATGACAAAAATATATATTTAGTATGTTTAGCTGCAGATTATTTTCCAAATATATATTTAATATCTGCCAAGCCTCAGTGGAAGAGCATGATGGATTAAGCTCGATTGCCTTCTTCATAATAGAAGAAGAGGCATTTTATTAACAGGTAAAATAAATTAATCATAACATGAGTTTCAGTGTTGGAGTATCAACTTACTAGTTGTTGCTGCTGCTGCTGCTGCAGGTCGGGCTGCGACTGGTGCGCGAAGAGCTGCTGCATGGGCGGCTGCTGCGGCAGCACGTCGGAGAGCGTCGGGGGGCGCGGCGCCGTCATGCGCGGCAGCGGCGTGCGCGCGAACCCGCCCACCATGCCCGCCACGGACGTGGGGCACGCGATGCCGAGCGCCTCGTACGCGCGCTTCATGTCCGCGCCCGCGCCGCCGCCCACCGAGCCCACGCCGCCCACGCCGCCCACGCCGCCGACTGTGCCCACGCCGCTGACACCGCCCACCGCGTTGCCGGGCTGCGCTGATGCTGATGATACTCCGCCTGGATCGATAGTCTCGTGAGCTTCTCATAGATTATTTCAACTTGAAACGTCTGAACACGAGTCGTATTAGAATATGCGCATGTTTTTCGAAGTAAGCTCAACTATGATTGGCAGATACTTAATTTTTTGTCTCGCGCAGTGTAATGCGCACAGTTTAGATCATTCAAGTTTGGTGAATCGGACTATACTAAAGTACAATATAAATTATATGATGGAAAGAATTATAATGCAGTAAAACATATTGTTATTGATTAAACACCGGATTTTAGTACACAATTTACAAACAACGAAAAACGAAATTCTCGAAAAAAAAATTAGCACTACCCCAAACATATAATTAGGAAAAATCCCACAAAACACCAAGTAATGTTATGCAACTTACCGGCCAGTGGGTTGACGGTGGGCAGCGCGTTGGGCGCGGGCGCGGAGGCCACGTTGACGCTGATGGAACCCACGCCCACGCCCACGCCCACGCCGCCGCCCGCCGTGCCGACGCTACCCACCGAGCCTACGCCCGTGCTCGAGTGGGAAACGGCAGCCGCTGAACAGATACGCTCAATTGTATTGCCCATGCCTTACCTTTATATACTACTGATGCGATTATGTTGTATGTATGTAATAAATATTATTATAATTGTTTTTTAAGAAAGCACTCAAATCAATAGTAGTAGTTTTTTAAATTATCCATATTACATTTAAACACCACTTTCAACAACCCTATAAGTATTTCAAGAAATAATATAGCACAGTATGCAGTGCAATGTATTTATGCTAAGAGTTAGATAGCTGACAGCAGACACCGTACAGCAAACTGAGACTGTACATCAAAAGAAGTTACAAAAATTATACCTAATTAACTGCAATAATGCTAAGACCCAATCGGCAACCATTTTGTAAAATCTGCAATTTTATTAAGAATGTTTCTGGATATTGTTATAGACTGCAACAATTTAATCATATTGGAGTTAAACTTTCAGATATGTTATTTATACAAACATACAGGAGTTAGTCGATGTTAGTCAAATTAAATTTAAAAAATAAATTCACTTACCATTCATTGGGTTAGTTCTAGTCCGATCTGCTTGCTTGAGGGGCAAACACACAGGACAGTCATTCTTTATACAATGTTTCCAATGGTTAATGATTTGTCTTGACGATGAGCAGTGGGGAACGCCGCAGTTTTTCCCCGCCTAGAATTTTTAATTACATTACTATCTAATCTGGTTTTTATTTTCATACATTTAAAATATGCAGATAAATATTTCATAAGCGTTTTAAGGACGACTTTAAAGTTCTATTTATGATTATCCTTGTTATTATTATCAATTAAAAATTTTTTTTTTTGATTTTTCAATTACAGCACCATAGCACAATTATGACTAGAGACCGGATTTTACGGATTTACATATTTGCTTATGCATTTGCATTTTTCAGCCATTCTTTTTGCTTCTATCTAAAACCTAAGAAAAATGTATATTTGTTTGATTATTTCGAGATCTTTGCTACCCTTTTTTGGTCATTACTTATGGGGCATTGGGAGTTGGTTTGATGACATTATTTTTTTGTCGCCAAATCGGGCCTAACACTCCATTAAGATTTTTTTTGCTAACATCCTATAATTTCGGATGTTACCTTTCACAAGCTCATACACACCCTACCACAGATACTGTACATAACATTATCCATAATAGCGATATAATCTACCTGACACGACATCATATGGTTGAGCACGCTCTTCATGGTCTTGCAGTGCGGCAGCGTGCACTGCCACGTCTCGCCGTTGGACTGGCTCTCGCGGCGCTGGCACTTGTGCGCGTGCAGTAGGAGTACTAATTGTTGTTGGATCAGCTTGCGCTTCTCCGGGTCCGCTATGGAGCCCGTGTTGGGCTGCTGCGGCGGCTGCGATGACGCTGATTGCGTCGCCGCTTGCGGTTGTGACTGTTGATATTGTGTATGTTAGTTGATTTTGTTTATTGAAAAAATTTTATGGCGAACCGCCATAATTATGGGTTGTCGCTATAATTTTATTCAGATATAAAGTTAGAGGTCCCGATACGAATCGAATTTTTTATCATAGTAAAATTAACTATTTCCGAGGAAAACACGATTTCTTAGCTAAAGCGGTAATGATATAAGTACATGCAGCCGTAGACGCGAGCAAAAACTAGTTATATATTAATTTAAAATAAACGTGTACCACTTTGTACTTTTGTATAATTTTGTATTATTTAAGATGAAATGTCAATTTTTGAACATACTCGAGATCTATTTCTTCCTTATAATTTCAATGCGCAAGTTAAAGCTGTAGACGAAGCAATGTATCTCAACTGACCTGTCCGCCGGCAGGTGCGCCGGGCGTTTGCGGCGAGGGCGCGGGCGGGACGGCCTGCGCCGCTCCACCGCCGGCTTCGGGCGGCGGACCGAAGCGCACGCCGGCCGCCCGCTGCGCCGCGCCGCCCGCCGCCGGCTGCCCGTACGCGGGGTGGTACGGCGCGAGCGGGTGCCCTCCGCCGCCGGGCGCCACCATGCGAGTGTGCGCACCGTGCGCTGCGTGCGCGCCGTGCGCCGCGTGTCCGGCGTGCGCGGCGTGTGATGCGTGCGCTCCGTGTGCGAGGCCGCCGCGCATGTTGGGCGCTTGCATGCCCACACCGACACCGCCGACGCCCACACCCCCGACTCTACCGCCGAGCGGACCGTTCTGCATCGCCTGCGAAAACAGATACCTTCATGTCGACTACATCATCACATGTTGTCATTGTCGTTTAGATAATTACAGGTGATTATTATATTTGAAATATCATCATTTTTTTAAAACCATTGAGATGTTATATAAATCCATTGGCTATAAACATATCATCGGGAAGAAAACCCCGGTCTTAAAACATCTTTAAAAAAAACTAAGCAACTTAAAACATCATCGTAACTGAAAACAAAGACAGAGACAGTGAACAAGCGACAGGTGAACGCGTGCCTAAAAATAGCGGAACGCCTTGCCTTCTGGATATCCAAATGTATTAGTAAAGAGCCTACTCCCCTATCGACGAATGACGATTGTGCCGCTCAATGCCATCGCAACAGATGGCCTCCTGACCAGTGCCGTAAATACACAATGCGAATGGTGCCCAAGCCCAAGGCCTAGGCCCCGAAGGGGTGGAAAATTCATAGTTAAATGGGTAACAATAATGCACTGACAAAGGCCCTCCCCTTGTCAGACCTGTCACCTGTCGAGGTCAGGGAGCGCAGTCATAGAAAGTCGCACAAGGCACGAAACAGGCTATTTAGGCTACTACGTACGTACTCATACTACGTGGCTTATTTAGAATGGGGGAAAGGGTACTTTGAAATATGGTAAGTCACAAGCGGGTGTATCGGTTTACATACATACACAAGACCACCACACTGGCTACGGTGATGGTCTTGTTAGTGTCTGTTAGGTCGTGCATTTAACTATAAATTTCTTCAACCAAATTACATGTAGAGTACTCTGGGCTAAAACGATGGCATAATTTTAAAAATTTTTGGAATCGTCAATGAATTTAACAAAATTGGAGTCAGAAAAACGTAAAGCGTTTCGCAATTCAAGCGCGACACGGATGCGATGCTGTTACATTTTTTTTTTTAATTTTTAAGATGACCACTAGATGCGTACAATACTTAGCGGTTAAATATTAAAACTGCAAGCGGCAAGCCGCCTCTGCGGTCAACCGCTAGTGCGTTACAGCTCTTACGCTCGTCACACGTTTGCATATTAATGCGACATGCGACAAAAAGTGCAATGAAGACGTGCGTTTATAAATCGCACGTCTGCTTTGTTTGAAAAAGTCGCCGTAAGTGATCTACTTAAGACATTTTATTGCACCTATAACCTTTATTGTTGACACTATTCACGTAGGATCTAAAGATTAGTTTATTGTGTCCTTTGTATTTCTTACTTCTGTTAGCTAAAAGATGATTAGCCAAATAATACTAGAAAGGTCGGCCGTCCCCAGTTGAATTTTCTATAATTATTTTTAACAAAATTTGAACTCTAAAAATTATCTTCAGCCATAATTTAACCTTTTTCTGAACAAGTCTCCCCCAAATTGGAAGTCTTCACTGACATCTTCTTCATAAGCATCTTTAGCTGATTATACATACAAGACAAAAAAAAATATATAAAAAAATGTGATTTGTCAGTTTTAAGTAACCACCCATTTGAATGTCCGCATACATTTGAACACCTGTAACGACATAGTACTGGAATATAACATCGCCACTGACCTGCGCGTGCGGGTGGTGCGGCGGCGTGCCGTGGTGGTTGTTGCCCATGAGCGCCGGCAGCTGCTTGTTCACGCTGTTGATGATGCCGCCGCCGAGCATGTTCGGCCCCGACATGCTGCTGTTCGCCACCACCATGCTGCCCACGTTCGCGACGTTCATACCGCCTGCCGAACACGTTTCATTAGAACATTCATACTTTATCATCCACTATTACAAAAAAAAATAATAATAATCTCAAAGTAAACCTCTATGGTTGCCTAATAAAAATGAGACAAATAGATGAGGAGTCTTCCAATCTGCTAGTTTGTACCATGGCTGTTACAATCTTATCGTTTTAAGTACAATGGGTCATCTTTATAATGTCTAAATCTTATTTCTGTATCATAAAGTTGTGGTTCATGGATTGTAGATAGTCAAATTGGAAATCTACATATTGTACACAACCTAACATATTTAGACAAGTATAAATTTCTGTTTTGTTACATCAAGGTATATTTCACATGTCCTGTAGTATTGCCTAATGTAGTCTTAATAAAATACAAATATAGAAATTACTGGCATTGTCCCAGAGTTGTATAAAACATCAACTATATCAAATTCAGGATATTAACAAATGTTGTCGCCTCTTATTCATAATACATTTTTGAAAATTAATCTGATTCATTTTTCTTTAATATGAGCTGGTCATGTCACTCTTGTTTTTCGTACGATGAGAGTAATAATTATTTTTTCTGTGTTCATAAATTACAAATCCGTGAAGTTCAAGAGAAATATAAATTTTAAATACATTTTCTTCTGGTATATCACTTTAGTTTTTTAATTTATTTTTATCATTTACGAAAGTCACACTCATAAAATTCAGAGTTATTTATACATTGGCTATGTAGTATACAAATGGTGAAGTGTAGGTTCCAATATTGATCCTAGTGGGATTCCAGCATTATCCATTTCTAATCTTCCAATGTCACATTTTAATACACACAATAGTTTCATTAAAAATATGTAAGAATGGGTATACATATAAACTATAAAATGTAGATGAATATATTACGTCCGTAAATATATTTTTATTGAAATATGTACCACTCCACTTAAGACCTAGATGTCAAACTTTATCAAAGGCTTAGTTGAATTAGTTGAATTCTAAAGATTTTGGTGTTGAACTGAAACTAAATTCTACTATCAAAAACCAAAATAATGTCTAAAACACATTGTCTGTAAGAATGCTGTAAGAATCTTTCCGAGACATAGTAATAAGCAGGTTTTTGTTATTTGTGCCTTTTTATCTGATCTGTCTATTAAGTGCTGTCTTCTTAATTTCTTGATGATTGAAATCCAATTATTTGATACTACAGAATATTTATCATAATAACAATTTTTTTCACTGCACAGAATCAAATTTGTAGTTAATTTTTTAGATATAAATTAATATTTTTTGTAGTAATTTTTTTCTGTGCATAAACGCAAGTGTGATCCACAATACTTTTCTAATTCTTATACACTGATCTATCATAGGTCTAAGTAAGTATTTTACCTATGACGTTAATTAATTGATATTTTATGAAACTGTTTCATTGCTAAAATTTAAAAATCAGTGTAGTTAAAGTTTTAGCAATTATAAAATTTTAAAGTTTAAAATTTAAGTTTCAGAAAATATGAATTCTGTTTTAATAATAACTATCTGTGAACATAAAATACATAATAATATTATTTGTTTAAGTAAACTTCCTGATATAGCATCATATCTTTACATACTACTTCTTATACACTTATTTGCATTTAAAATAATTAAATAAACAAAATGTTTAGTCCGACACAATACTTACCTTGTATGGAGCTCATTGGCATCGATGAATGCATTTGATTTGGATGGCTTGTATTTGGTATAAGTTGCTGAAGCATGCCGCCCATAAGGTCTTTTGAGACAGACACGTTGGGCGGCGACTGTAAATTAGGACTCTTACTTCCTAAACTACTCAATCCTAAAGGGTTGTTGTGGCCAACTAAGCCACCCTTGTTGCCCTGTGAAAAGACCAGCAAACGACATAACACAATTAGTTTTAATTATTCCAAGTCAATTAATTACAAATATGTATATAATTAAAAAAATAAACATTGATGCCTAATATTTTCTTCAATATATGATATTGCTACATAAATTATTTTATAAAAAAAATTTAAATGTTACAAATATTGACTACTGTTATATTATGTTATTAATGGAAAATAATTCATAAATCCTGTTGGATTCGTAGGATTAAATAAAGAAGATAATTCTAAAATTGATTTTTATTTAATGAAAATATTAGCTGTAAAATAAAATGAAAATAAAATAGAACATTTTTATAGGATTTTATAAATTAGAATAAAATTGCGTTTTTATTAATATAAAAAATTCTTATGGTTTGACCGTAAAATTGCTTATAAATAATCAATAAATTAAGAATACATTGAAAACTCTATATTATTTAGACTTTGAATTACACAGAGATTGAAATCAATATGAAATTGACATAAAAAGGAATTATTTATTTATCCAAATGGGCTTAGAATAAGCACTTTTGGGTCATCAATATCCAATTTTTTTATGAATTATCACTACAATCAGTTCAATTTTTATATAGGTAGGTAGTATAAATATAAAATAATCTCCATCAGCTTGAAATATCTATTAAAATTTCATCAGTCCCAGGTACTCACTTGTTGTATGAGATGATTGTTAATTTGTCTCTGCATAGCAGCCGTCGGGTCATCCCCGTTGAGCTGCTGGCCCATCTGCCCCCCGGGGCCGGGGCCCTGCGCCGGGGGCTTCGGCCCTGTGACACCAGGCTGTTCGCCCCATGAACCCCCCATCAACTCATCTGGGAGGTCCTTCTCCAGGTCGAACATGTCCAGGTTCGAAAACCCGTCTGCTGAAAATAATTTTATATTATTGTACTACTTGGAACTTCTAACATTTAATTGAAAAAAATTAAGCAATTATAATTTTATTTTTTCTATAGCCAATTGTACTCACTTGAATATACCGGGTATTTTTATTTCAGTTAGAATGTTTTTAATCTAAATTTTTCGTTTTTAAATAATAAAAAAAAAATCAAAACATTTAAATATTATAAAAAATATAGGAGATGAACCATATCCTTATTATCGACTTTGCTGTTATTACTAGAACAAAATACAGGGAAAGAAAGCAGGTTTTTTGCATTTAACTAAAGTAACCATAACAAAAATCTATTATATATTGTTAAGAGTTTTATTTAAAAAAATCAAAGTATTTTGACAAAACAAATAAAAAACCTCTTATAAGAGCAACTTTAAAATTTCTATTGTAATATGATAAATAGGTAATTTTTTCATTTCTTGGTAAAAAATTTAATCTATTTTGATACATTATATTTTTCAATACAATCATTTGAATCATTATTTTGTTACAATTTATTATTTTTTTCTGAAAATTTGATGAAAAAGCTCAAACATTACAGTATTACAATAAGCTAATTTAGTCAGTAGTCTAATATTTCATAAAAATACAATATGTATTTGGTGCAGGTTTAGGTAAAATAATATTGTGCATAACAAAAGTATAACACTGCTTTACAAAACACTAAAAATCAAGAAATACATCATATACAATTGTACATATATACTTCATATACATCTTTAGTTCTATTTAAAAGTTATTTCGTTTAAATTAAGTGAGAAAATGTTTCTATTTGAAAGATTTGTATATTATCTTGTGTTGATATGTACATTTGTCTAATGTTTCGTGTACTATTACTTATAGGTTATGAAATAATAATTATGATAAAATACACAGTAAAAGTAATTTGCCTTAATTTCTAAGTGCTTATTTTTTATGTGTAATGATTATAATAATATATAAGTTAAATGTAGGTCACCCATTACTGTTCACAATTAAGGGACTATATCAAGTTTAATGTATAGAACATACTTTCATTTTATAATTTTTAACTTTGATATACTAAAATCATTGAAATATACTTGTCACATTTCACTCTAAAAGTACTAATTAGAAGTTAAAGTCGAAACATGCCACTATTCCTAATAAAAATCTATTTTGATGCAAGAGAAATATGTAAAAGTGGAATATTGTATGATTTCCTTATTATATTTGCCTCAATTAATTCGTATATTGAAAAAACTTTTTACGTTTCGACTAGAAATAACATTTTGTTTCGTACTGTCTGACTTGTTTTCGAAGTATGGTAATATTTTGTAATAACACAAAAATAACAATGGTGGATAAAATAAACTTGAAAATACTAGAAAACACATTTTCCTAAATCATTTCGTTCAAGAAACAATAATACGACGCAAAACTTGGACGGCGCTAACAAGAGCGACGGCAAAATGTCAAAAATCTCTATAATATAATAATGACAGAAGGGTGCTCGAAACTTGAGAAACTTGCAAAATATGAAAAAGTACTCACCTGCGGTGTCCGAGGGACCCTGGAAAGGGTCCCGGATCATCTTAGCCCGCTTGTTAGGCGGCTCATCCACATGATGATCGGCCATGGCTCTGTTTACTAAACGTAAGCCGTCGTGAATATTTCGGCCCGCCGATTCAAATAACACTTTTATGTCTTATATCTTCAAGAAATAACATTTTAGAGCGATTTGTCATCCATTATAACGTAATTCACCCACATCCCGATCGTTCGATGTCCTTCGCACCATTGAAGGCACATATTAAAATTTCTCACTCAAGTATTCGCCATTACAAAGCTCCGAATCGAAGAGCTACACAGACCCTCTCACCATCTTCCGACGGAACTAGCACAATAAATGAAAACAATATCACCAGATTTTGCTACTTTATGTTACTTATTTTACCGATCGAACTACACGATTTCACTTAACACTTTAAAATATACGGAATGGTACAGTTTATGATTAAATGATGTAAGAAAAAACAGAAAATTTACACGACAAATTCCGAAATACTTCTCAGTCTCTCCAGCGCAAAATGGCGGCTGTTGATGAAAACTTTTTCTACGCTTGTCAGAAAATGTCGGCCTATAAAGAGACAAAGCATTGTGATTGGTCCTCGCACACCACGTGACCGCCGGAAGTGCCGACTTGACGCAGGATCGGTCCAATTATTCTGACGTCAACGCGTTCAGAACCGAAGAGTGCCGAAGACTACCGATGAGTTTTCTACTTGTATTGAAAAGCTAAACAAAATTCTAAAAATTTACTTTTACGTTTAAGAGAACTTAAATATATTATAAATATGAACTTTATTCATTTTATCTTTGATTTGTTATAAAAATAAGAAGCAAATTAGTTATTTACAAACTTCGTTTAAATTTTCCCTCCAATATCGGGAGGGGTCATCATCAATACGACGTGTATCTAGGTCTATGGTCTCTAGGTCATCATAGACAAAAAATACTTTCTACTATCTATCGACTAATTAAAATCTAAAGATTTAAGATCTAGAATAATTATAACAATTTTATGTTGAAGTAAGCATTTTATTCACCGATTTCATTAATTAAAATTAAATGGAAAATTGAACAATAATATTGTAAAGTCAAATATATTTTTAGATATATTTTTACGAACACTTTTTTTATCAGAAGTTCAAAAATTGCAAGTTTTAAGAGATACATTTATTTTTTATGCAGATTTTTTTTTGTTTTTTTTTTCTCTTTAGATATCTATGTCTATTGGCAATAAATAAATAAAAATAAAATTGTATAGACACTAAAGGAAAACCAGCATTTTTGGTATACTGCAGGTAATTTGGAATATCTTGATATCTGAGGTGGTGTAAAATCCATCAGCGTTTTTTTTGCCGTAAACATATCATAGATACTATGACATACAAAACCATCGAATATTAAAAACAGCATATTAAGAAACTAATGAGGAGCCCTTTTCAAAAACTTTTAAGATAAGAATGTATTCAGGGAAAACAATTTACTGTAATACCAAAATATTTTTTGTACCTATATAAACTGTTAAGTACCTTGTTAGTTTGTGATGCTATCTACTATAATTTTGTAAATATCTGTAAAAACAAAAATGTGGCACGGAAGTTTAAATATTATAACTTTATTTATGTTTCTAATGTGGCACACCAAAAGTGAACATAATTTGGAATACCATGCATATTCGAATTTAAAAACATAAATATACCATAATAGTATATCTATGTGACTAATTTCACATTGTCCATTTGTCAGTTTATCTAGTCGCCGCCTTTTGATTAGAATATGAAAGGAAAATTATTACGGCTTGATAAACTACTTTAGGTTCCTACTTGATAAACTAAAATGCTTAATTGGGTACATATTTCAATTAATATTAGCAAGATAATTTTGTTGATAGTTTTTTCTATAATAAAAAATATAACAAGGGTTAAAGATGACTGAAATGAAAAGAGAAGCGAGAAATACTATATTCCAAATTATCTTCACCTCAAGTCAAATCTGATTTTGGAGTTGTTTAGTTTGAAAGGCATTTTGATTAGGTTTCTGATGTCTGTTACATTTTTAAGTTTAAATTATTAAAGCTGATTAATTTTTCAATTTTTAATGCATTTTGTATAGTACCTTGTTTCTATTTCAATATAGATATTCGCTGAAAACAAACTTGTATTCAAATGGTAGTAGGCTGTAAGTTTGGAGATATCCAATATTAAATTAGATAAAAAAAGAATAATTAAAATTTCATTGAATGATATTTATAACATGTTATTTAATTTGTCCTTTAACCAACATCTATTGTTCTAATTAGACTAATCCAATGCTTGCTCTTTTAAAAACAACTTTTGCCTCTAATATTAAAACTAAAAAGACTCTCCAAGAATACTTAGGTAAAAACTTCTGAACACACAGTTTAATTATTAAAAAAATATTTAGTTAAACAAATCTAATTTTACTTTACCACAAAATTTATGTCTTTTGTTAGTGTTGCCATTATATTCTGTATTTATCTATAACAGTTTAAAAATTTATTTTCTTTGCATCCTTTATAATAGATAGATAGATATATTAATTATTGCGGTTACCACATACATAAAAATACTGGTTCTGTAATATATTTATTTCAATAAATATTTAAACAACAAAATAATTACATTTCACATAATGGCTTAACTCCTAAAACTTCCAAAGATGTTTTAATTACTAGTCTTGCAGAGTGAAAGACTAACAGTCTTTGAGATCCAAGATCTTTCTGAACATCCTTGACTTTAAGTTCATTAAACATTCTATTTACAAGTCTGGCTAGACGAAATAGATAGTTAACAATGATGCAGGCTTCATTTTCTAACAGTGACCGGTTTAAAACCTCTTCAAATCTTGCTAATTCTGCTACAACTTCACCTACGATTTCTTCTGTAAGGTATTCTGGTTCACAATGTGTTGGGAGTGTGACACTAGCGTTATTCTCTAAGCTCCAAAGTCTACAGTGAAGATATTGCAATTTGATTCCACTGTCACCCTCACTTTGCAATGCTCGGTCCCAGTCGAATACATAATCCTTTTGCCTACGCTGTTTTAAATCATTTATAACTACAGCAGTTGTACCCAAGATATCACAGGTTTCTTCATTCATAGCTGAAGTTCTAGTATCTGAAATGATTAAAAAAAGTTATTATAAATATAATTTTAGAAATAATTATGAAGAAACTTAAGTAAGATACATACTTTTTGAATCCCGTTGTTTATCATACATTTTTTGTTTTGCTTCATCTAGTATATCGTTTAAAAATACAACATTTCCACTCCGTGTGCTCATACCCTTAATTCTGCCAAATTTGATGTGTTCACAGCCTTGTGTGCATTCTTTATTGAGTTTCCCAACTATGTCAAACACTGCAGCAAAATGATCTGTTTGTGCATTGTCAACGACATATAACATTTTATCAAACTTATATCTTTTGTACCTATCTAAAAGTGCTGCAATGTCTCTGGAGAGATATAGTGTTGTATTATTACTCTTCAAAACTGTCACATCCCTATTATTATATTTTGCTACCTTTTTTCCAGATACATCAGTAGTTAAAATGTTTTCCTTTTCCAGTGTTTCCATTATGTCTTTTATAGCTTCACCATTGTAATCTGATTCCCAGTGGTAATCATCAAACTTAATGCCTAACCTCTGATATACTTTTTCCAGTTCTTGGACGGTTAGTTCACGAATTTTCCTCCAATTTTCTAAATTGGCTCTACCTTGCTCTATATCAGAGAAATATTTCTTAGCCTCATTTTGTACACTATCATCTTTAGAAGCCAGTTTATTTGCATGGACATAAATTTCATACAAATTTTTGATAGGGTTATTACTTAGATCATCAACAGAGAGGTTTCT
This sequence comes from Junonia grisea, assembly GCA_018235645.1. NCBI lineage: Eukaryota > Metazoa > Arthropoda > Insecta > Lepidoptera > Nymphalidae > Junonia > Junonia grisea. The sequence goes on along the minus strand of DVXP01000305.1, from coordinate 671 downwards.
TTGTTTTAACCCAAACTGCAATAGGCCGAATTGAGTACCCCAATCGCCTAAATAATTTAATTTTACAACATCATTGCGATAATATTTATTTATATTTGCTATGAAATTACCAATGATTGTTGACCTCAAATGACCAACGTGAAATGGTTTTGCGATATTTGGGGAACTAAAATCTATTACTATCTTCTTTGGTTTAGGACTAGGCACTGGATCATTTTTCACATTCTCCAAAACACTTTTTAAAAAATCATTTCTGTTCACATCCACTGAAATCTGTTCGTAACTATCGCTTTTATATTTAATATTGCCTTTTTCTAATTTATGAATACCATTGCTTGATAAATTCACGATAAATATATTCTCTTTATGTTTGTATGAAATATGCATGTGCTTCAAATTTTTTATATTTCCATTTTTCTCGAATCCAGATTGATTTATTACCTGAAAATATTATTAGAGGAACTTAGTTGATAACAAAAAAAGATAATTCATAAAAAAATATATATATATGAGAAGCCGACAAAATTATTAGATAATTTCATTTTATTTTACCTTTCCCAGTATAATTCTTTTCAGTTTTGTAACCATTTTGGAGCCGTTATAATTACAAATTAATTAACATAATTAAGTAAATTTCCTTTAAAATAGTTTAAAAAAAAAAACAAATGTCA
>DVXP01000304.1:0-22704 GCA_018235645.1 Junonia grisea | reverse complement strand
CAGCGACCAGAGAGAGGTGTTTTGATTTTTTTTTCTAAATTCTTGTGGAACCCCGACAGAGGTATCACGGAACCCTAAGGTTCTGCGGAACACACTTAGAGTATAGCTGCTCTAGTCCAATCGGTCACTCAAGGTCACACTTTTAATCGAGTTGAATTTTTTTAAACTCGAGTGACGAGTCAAATCGAATCACTCGAGTCCCTCGAGTAAAAAAGTGACTCGAGTCGCATTACTATTTTTTACTGACCATAAATAATTTAAAAGAGCCCCTATAAACACATGCCACGTACGGTTTACGGTTCGGAGTTTTTCTTTACTTGTGCTACACACATTAAACATACTATGCCAAATTTTATGAATCTTGTTCAATAGGCATCCTACTAGTATAAATTTTGATTCTCCGAGAGGTCTGAGATATATGTAGGTATATGGTATTGCGGCCATACCAACTTTTTTGACGTTAACTTAGGAAATTAATTTTTTTACAGCTTCAAGGGACGTAGACGTTTTAATTTCAACTCAATACTTCCATGCGTTTCCGAGATAAAGGGTTTTGGACGGACAGACGGACGAACGGTCGATTCCTTTGAAGATACGGAAACCAAAAAATTCGTTAATCTGTTAAACGCTTTTATTCACCATTTTGACGATTCCTTACACGATACTTCTTTTGCTATAACTATAACCAGGAGTTAGATATCCTACTGATTCCTGGTGACGAGGGTGCAACAGCAAATCCACTATGTTTAATGATTTAATTTTATTCAAATTCTTTGAGGCTAGAAGTGAGTTGAACATCATAAATTGCAGCTAAGAACCATTTGGATTACATCATCTTATAAACAAAAAACCTGCATCAAAAATGGTTAATTCATTTGGGAGTTACGATGCTACAGACGGATAAAATTAAAAACACACACATGTCCATCTTATAAAACCCTTCATTTTAGGGTTGCGGAAAAAATGTTGATACTTTCAATATTTTTCATGTTTAATCAAAAAATGAAATTGATATTATAAATGTTATGTGGAAACGGTTACTTGCAAGTTACGATGCTGTGCATAGCCTCGAGCATTGCCGCTGGCACTTATCCACCTAAATTATCTTAGTCTGGACGTGACGCGGCTTCACACATTGACCGAAATGATATTATGTAAGTTCAATCTATCTTTTACCTACCTAGGTACATACATATGTATATGTGTACAGTATAGTATCACTTTAATTTGCTAATTATTAAACATAGGTAAAAATGTTCATAAAAAGTTTCAACGATTTTATCGAAAATATGGTCATAAATATGTTTCGATCAGAATGCAAAGGCACCCTGGGCAACGTCCTCGGGTAGGAGGGTCAGCATGCACGGAAGATAAATTCGTCGTTTTGGTGCGTGCGAGAGCGAGGCGCGGGCGGTGCGGGGGAGCGCGGAGGGCGGCGGCGCCGGCGCGCGGAGGCTGTTGCGCTCAGAGCACCTGCGCCCGCGCTCCGTAGCGCCGTTCGCCGCGTGCTCGTGTACCCGCGCCCGCGCACCGGCCCGCGCCGCCTGCAGCGTCGTGACGCCGCCCACGGTATGTGACATCCCAGTGGCGCGTCGGGGTCGGTCGGCTGCGCGTTCGTCACTGCGCCGCGCCGCTTCTTGGCGCACTCGTTTGAGCTGCTTGGCCGGTTTTGTAATTTCGCCGGGCAGGCCGTGACGTCACGAGACTAGTTTGACGCGCGTGCGTGACGGCCTGCGCCAGGACGCCCGAAACGTGCCGCGGCCGCCCCCGACCTTAGTTCCAGTGCAATGACGTGCTCGTTTACCTTTTTTAGGAAGTGATGATAAACAATGTAGCCGTAACCGTGATTAAAAGTAAATTTAGATAAGCAATCGTATTCTATGATTTGTTGTTCAAAACCGTGTTTTCCTTTGTCCGGCAACGACTTATTTGTTTTTGTTGTATGATAGTGAAATATTACTGAGTTTAAAGAGTGTAGTCACACGAATTCTTCGACAGCACACGAATCATATAAAAGTTTCTGAGTGAGTGAATTACGTGTGTTTATTTCTTGCCGTATCGAAGTGTTCGGCGAGCTTCATATGTCAATGTGTGCGAGCGTACACTTCGAGGCTCCAGCTTCGCGGCGGAGCCTTTTGTCATTTTATTTTTCAGCTCAATTGCAGCGTAGGATATTAGGGGATCAATAACTGCAATATATTGTAGGCAAAAAAATTTATAAAAATATTTTTCTCTTGTAATTGTTATATGGATTTGTGGATACTTTTGGTAGTTATCTTATAAATTTTCCATCCGTCATGCAATTATTGTCAGATAATAATAACATCGTCGGCATTATTCTAATTAGCATAGTTACTAAAACTCATTAGATTTTTCATTACATAAGATCATTGTAGTATTATTATTTGTAAATTATTTTCTTTGCAGACATCTACTGTGAAATAAGTAGGTATCTTGGAAGGTATCAAATTCTTGTAAGATCTGGACTATATCCGTCCCGCTTTAACTTGTACACTTCAATACGCGGCTCAGGCTTTCATTTTCTTGTCTCTGTTACACGGCTCTCGCAGCCTCCGCAACTTAAAAGTTCTCGTGAAAGCTCTAGAAGTATGACAGGATAATTTCAAAATGATCTTGTTCTTCGATACTAAAAATAATGTCACAAGTGAATATTGAATCTCACATTTTTAATTCATAAGTTATAATACTCTTTTTGTTAATAAGGTTATATGCAGTATTTAATGTTGTTAAACATGAACAAGCGTTCCTTAAATGATTCTGTTTAAGATTTTGACCAGGGTTTTGTTCGACAAGTTAAAAAGGCACGTGACTCTGACAATGTGTATCCAGTTTGTACCGTTCGGTGGTGAGCTCTGCGCCCGCGCCAGGGCAGTGCAGTTCTTGAACGAGTTCGGGCACTTCTCGCCAATCAGGTGCCACTTGATACTTGTTCTGTTCTAACTGGACTTGGATCAGCTGATACCATTGTTGTTATCTAACATGGAGGTTAATTGTAAAACGTCTTCCTAATGATATTTATGGTTTACGTAATTCACTAATAGGTTTTTACTTAAATGGTTTTTCAGTCACAAAATATTATTATAATGGACAGAAGAAACGTTTTTTTATTATTTATAAAAAATAGTAGTGTCCATATTATTGGAATTAATTAATGAAACGAGCACGTCGTCCCACTGGTATATTTTGTATGTTATTGCTAAATTGGAGTTCCGGAATGTTATGAAAAACGTTTATTTCAGCAATCAGAGTTGGCGCATTCAAGCGTAGTGCGGGGCGCTCTAGAGCGGCGCCTCCGCCCGCCTGAAAACGTCACAGTGGGAGAGCAGCGCGGCATCATGTCCGCGTCGCCTCAGCCGGTCACTTGCGAGGAGCGAGCGCGCACTCCCAGAGCTGCTGCGTCGCCGCCCTCCGCGCCACGCTCGCCCGCGCCAGCGCATGCCGTCCTCGCTACCATGACCCCTGTGCAACCTGCCCATGATTACTATCCGCATAAAGTAGAGATGGACTCCGATGACGGCTATCCACCAGAGGCGCATTCTTATCGCCACTCACCACACGAACTAGCAGCATACGCTCCCGATAGTAAAGTACCTGTTCAGCCTGATGTATACGATCAAGGTATGGAGTCCATCGATGAAAAGACCCCTATAGATCTTATTTATGAAGATGACAAAGAAACTGTTATATATACGACGACGCCGGATCAGAAGCGAGTAGAAATGATAAGTGGACAACTGGAAGATGGGCAACTTGTAAGCGGAGCTGGACAGTTGGTGGATGGTGGTGTGTCGGTGGTAGTAGGCGCCCCCGGGCAAGGAACTGTTCTTGTGCTGGCTGATGAACTAGGACAAGTTATCACGATACCCAGGTAATTATTTGATAATATTGAGTATTACTATAACGAACTATATGCCAAATATTTTACAACACAATAGTTATATTGCATCCTAAACGATACATGTTAAAGGTAATTCTTTTACTTTAAGTGCACTTGCATTAGTGCATCGTTTATATTCGCAAAGAAAGAGGCCGCAGCTGGACTGGCGTTTATTTTTCTAACTACGTTGACACAATTAAGTTCAATTAATGTTTTACATTATTCTGTATGCTGGTTACATGTATGTATATGTTTTGAAAATTTTATTGAAATAAATAATTTAGTTGGATGTAATTACCGTTTAGGTACAGACTGTGCAGTTTGCACTTATTTAAAATAAATTTTAGAGTTTCGTAAATATGTAAACATGATGTATATCAAATTCGAAATATAAAATTTGGAGTGCTTTAGCTAATTTATCGACAATATTACGTTACAATCACGCACACGTTACCTATCTTTTAATCGTCGTCCATTGTGAAGTCAATGATTAAAAAGTACTAAACAGAAATTGTTCTCATGTTGGCACCTCGTAGATGTTTGAGTTATAAACAAATGAGTGTTTGTGGTAGTGAGTGGTGCACGGGTATGTGTTTAGTGATTTGTGTCGGAGGTCCATCGTCCACGGTGTTCGGTGTAACGGTTGCGGGCTAGGAGCGGCGCGTGTGGGTGGAGACGTGCTCACCTTGAACTTGCCGAGAGCCGTGTCCGGCCGACTCGAACTTACTCCAGCCGCTACACACATTTGATTGCTTACGATATTCAAACATCGCTCCAATAATCATTACAATACTATTAATCCATGACTTAAAGTCTTTACGATTCAGTAGGTATTGCTTAGTAGGTAGGTACATGTCTATAATCACTCATTTTCCTTAGGTATACAATGAAACGCTTTTAACAATATTTTAATATTACCTACATGTAAAATTATTTAAATAATTAATTAGATAATTTTATAGATAAATGGCTGTTACGAAGACCCATATATTATAAATGGCTGACAATATTTTTTGCATTTAATTAGTATACAGCTAACACGTTTTTTATTGATCCATAAAGTTCTTTAACTTACAAGCTAAAAAGAATCGAAACTGATATGAGGAAAATCTTAGGACATTTAGACATTTATTTAAAATTTTAAGCAATTTATAAGAAACGTGTAATTTTATACTCTGTTAGGAACGCGACCGTCGTTGTGGACATTTGTACAGAAATATATTTTGTCCCTAAGTGCCCATTTATTTTATTATTAAACAACGACAATGTTGATCTTAAATACTAACTTAATATTTAGATTGTTTGATAGTGGTATAAGTAGGGTTATGTTAGAGGTCTTAAGCTTAACCGTTAGATCTATTTTATAATTTTCATTAGGTAAACATACCTATAGTAAAATTACAATTCCAAAAATCTTGAACCAATTACCCTAAAAGCGATATTGATTGAAACAAAACCAATGTTACTGCTCTCAATAAATAAAATTTCTAAATTACTTACATCTAACTTAAAAAAACAAAACCTGTTAAATATCGACTATATATGTTTCATAATAATCAAGTAAAAATATGCTTAGTAGCATACTACTAAAGTTAAATGATTGTCTCTTATTTATTCGGTAAAATAAACACAAAGGCCATTATTCCGTCACAAGACGACCTATTGTCGTATGATATTGTCTGGGTGCGAAGCTTTTTGCTAACAAAGGGTAATTGTTATAGGAGTCATACTGTTGTTATTTTCACTTTGGCCTAATAAATGTTTATATCACAATAATGAACCTATTTTATTAATTTTACATAATTATCACTAGATTTTACCTATAAATTGTGTCAGTTATTGTGCCAAAAGTAGTCAAATTTTTCTTTTATAAAGATCCTATTTGTATCCTCATATCAAAATTCAACGGTTTTGGCGTCAAAACACAAAGGACAGAGAGCGTTTTTTTTGCATTTAAACTAGCTGTATGGATTTAATGCATTCACAAACATTTGTCTTTTATTTTAAATCAAACTTATATTACGCAAGTGGCATTTAGAATACTTTAAATGCTTGAAATAGTTGTAAATTTATACAAAGCAATGTAATTTTATTTTTTAACATGAATGCCATACAAAGTACGCTTACTGTTCATTTTCTTGACAGCATTATAGCGCATACATAATAATAGTTTAAAGCCACAGAGCGTAATCCGTGCTAAAGATGCCACGTGCTTGTCATTCATAATTTGAGGTTAATATCACTTACGCTGGCTCTGTGTAAATACGTAATATGTTCCGTTTGATGTACAAAAATAATATATTTTTATAGAAGCATTTTATCTCATATAAATTTATTTTTTAAATTCATTTTGAGATTTAGAAATTACGTTAATGTTACATAAAATTTTATCTATATTTGAAAAAAAATTCTTTTCAAGTCACCACAATACGACGATGTTTTTATATTTTCATTGTTTCATAAAATTCACATATTCTACTAAAAGACGGACTTCCATTCACGACATCGTGTTAAACATTTACGCAGGGGATTAATTATAGCATAGATGTTAACAGACACATGAATTTCAAAGTCATGAACGACCGAAGGTAGAGATGTTACTTTTCATCTAAAATTCTTTTCTGGGCGATGATTGTTTTGCTTAAAAATTATGTTATGTTTTTACTATAGATAACATACTATTATATTAAACAAACTGTATATCTATGTAATGTATTGTACGCTAAATATCCATCGTTATTAATAGCAATCTCCAAAAATGACAATTGAAATATTTACCATATATGAGATTAGAGAGAAATGTTTAGAGATATATTAATTTATATTACATTTCATTTAAAATTTATATTTAAGGAATATGCTTTTATTGAAAAAAACAGTGATTCGCAGAAGTTAAGGAATCTCTGCCGCCACGCCTTTTATGAATTTATAGAGCATCAAAGGGATATGTATCGAACTCTACTGTTACTTTAATAAATATGCTTGTCTTACGAACACAATAATTGAGTCAGTCTGATGGCATAAAATCGATACCAAAAAAAGAAAAATAAAAAAAAGCTTTAGACACTAGGTTATTGAGAAAAGGATCCATTCTTTTATTACATATGCGAAAGTAGCTCCATATATCTGTTGTCTGAATTCTGAACTAATTAAATTTTGTTATGAAGTTGTATAGGATCTTTGAACAAAACAGGCTATTTTTTTGACGCGCTAACCGACATCTACGTGGGCGAAGCTGCGCTAGATATGTAGTAGGCTATTAAACAATATCTACTTGAATGAGCGAGTAGTATCCGTAAACATCGATTGCAGGTTCGAAAATTTAGTACGGACAAGGGCAGGGCAGTCTTATACTTCCACTTAAAAAAAAATGATTACATTAAATATTGCTGTTACTATATCAAACACAGTGCTTTAATTAAGGAAGTTGGATATGGACATGACAATATATCCCTTTTTTTTATAAATAATACCGTATCTTTAGTGTAATTGAAATACCATGTAAAAAGTATACCATTTAGATAGAACGACGCTTTAATGCTAAGGTAAATTCAGATTACTGAAGTCATAATTGGCATCCAACTAATAGTATTATACGGCGCGCAGGTATTAATGATAAGCATGTACAAAGTAAAAAAAAACTCTTAGTAAAAATGTATAAATAAACTCGATATGGATTGGTAGGTAAGTGATAAAAAGTCGACTGAATCGTTTAGGACGTGGAGCGAGAGGCTGCGCTGCCTCACCCGCCGCGCCTCAGAGACTTTAATGATGACTTTTTGTCGACCCGTGGTCCTCGTCACGAGAGCACGGCGATAATATATTATAATTAAAGAAATAAGCTATAAATATAATTTACATTTGAAATATTCTCATTTGTATTTTTCGTTTTGAAAAACGACGATAACCTTTAAAAATAAATTAAATTTAAAAAGAAATAATAAAGCTTAAATTACTATTTTCATACAATTCCGCTGCCGTCGATGTTTTGTGCCGCAGCATCGCTTCCCGGCACAGTCTTATTTTATTGCCTCGCACTCGCTGCGGCGAGCCCTCGAGATGAGTTTACCATCGCTCGGGTTCTCGCCCAGATCATTATTTAATGTAATTATTTGGTCGGTAAACTACTTTTTTTTCGAAATTCAAAAAGTTATCCATTATTTCGTTTTTTCTTTTCTTTACCACAATCTTAGCTCAAATTTAATTCAAGTAGGTATGTTATGTTTATATACCTAAACAAAATATTTATGTTCAATTATTTTAAGCTTTGATCAAATTATAAAATAATTCTCCCTATACAATTACCTAATAACCTACTATGATGATCTTTATATCATCCTAATAATAACAAATGTAACAAAAATATACAAAAAACTTACACATATGGGTTGATTTTTTTATTTGTATTCGTATGTTTGAAGTTTTGTTGGTCAATCCCTGATGATATTTTCTGTATTGTTTAATAAAGCTCACATATAAAACAGCACATAATATAGATTACTATCAATAATATAGAAAAATTGAGATCAGTAGTGCACGGTAGCGTTAGCGTTAAAACTTTGTAACAAAAGACATCAACGAGCTCCTATTCATTCCCATGAAATGCGCGGGAAGCGATCCACGATTACACTATATCCCTTTTATTTAACTTTAGTTGCGGATTTGTTTTAGTAACAGCTAAGAATTAACAGAAACAAAAGTGTAAAACGTTTTAATGAAACAGTATTTTATAGCGACTCCGTGGTTTAAACTGACTGTGTGGATAAATACAAAGTTTAGTGTGTCCTTTAAAAATTAACGATCATCCTTTCTACCTGATGCCGCTGTCCGAGTGCAAATAAAAAACGGTTTCCCTCACGTAAAGGGTTCACTTCCCATCACATGGAGGTTGTAGATAGCCACGCACACACTCGCACACACACACACGCGCGCAAGACAATATTGTAGGCAACGAAGCGGCAGCGTCCGACAGAAATCTCGACGAGGGATAAAATTTCTTTCGATCGAAAGAATAGTATGGGTTTGGGTGTTGAAATATTTCGATACTATGTCGACATATGTATGCGTATGTTTAATATGATTCTTCAGCGTTTTACACATATTAGAAATAGAAAAACATAAACATATCTAAGTATATAAAAACAGTTTGATTATATTTATTCTTAGCTTTCCTCATGTTTATTTTTCAAAAATCATTCGAAATGAAACCAGCTTTGAGTTGAGTTTTGAATAGCAACAGCAAACGGACACCAGGTCATCTGTTATAGTGTTTTATTATCTTATATCGAAAGTTGGGATTGTAAGACATCAACATTTTATAATGGAAGGTCTTTTAAAAGATTGTTTAAAATTCAATCTTACGTTCAGGTGAATACGATACAAACGGTTTTTGTATGTACGAGCCTGTATTAATTATTCATAGCGATATGCAACCTTTTTATGTTCGGGGATTCCTTTGTGGTCAGAATCTCGTAATCTGCGGCTTAGATTTTAATTTCGTTGTCTACTTTACTTTAACTTTACTTTAAAGTTTATTCGATTAAAGTGCGAGAAGAATTCAATGAAGAATTTTTATAGGCTTGATTTTAATTCGGATCGAACACATTTATTATTTATTATCGATTATTATTATACCTATAGTTATATAAATTAGTACGTGTGTTTTTCTAACAAAATTTTAGTTGTGCTTTTATGTGTTTTTTGCTATTTCCTTATTTTTATTTGCTCTTATTAACTCTTATAAAAAGTATATGATGATGCTATATAATTTTATATAATAGGATGATACATATACTTTAAGGAAAATAACAGTCTTACTCATCTATCAAATAAAAACACTATGTAGGTACCTACGTTACATGGAGGAATTTCGAAGAGATTTTTGTAATAAACGTTAGAGCATAGATAACTATGTGAATTTTATTGAAATGTTTTCCTGTATCGATTTTGTTTCTGGTATAATTTAACATCTAAGTACAAAACATAACTTAAAGAATCACAGATATACTTATATACCTATATACTAACATATATTGATATAAAGTCAGAGCACTAATACATATTTCAAAATCATTAACCAACTTTGCATAGATAGGTATCTGTAATCATTGAATCGTAAAATCGGAGAAACTGTTTATTCATCGCACTGACATCGTGTTGTACGCGCAAACACACAGACATTGTGCGAGTGTGTGACCAGCGCCGAGCTTGTGTGTGTGTCGTACTTATTAGTAGGATAAAGACGGAGAACAGAGAGGTGATCTGTGCGACTGAGAGGAACAGTCGTCAACAAGGCTAGCTTTGCCATATAAGTATATGAATGTACGATTTTATTAACTTGATTCGTTATACTGCACGACATTTTAATATCATAAGGAATGTATGCATTGCGTAAATATTTAATATTCTTATTAAATTACAAAAATATTTAGTTTTAGCAAATTTTCGTTTCAAAAGTGTTTTCAATGTCACACCTAATAATTTTAGTCACTTTGCTTGGTAGTAGTTTTCCGCGGTATACGTTTCATTAATTAAATTCATTTTTGTTATTTGCTGTGATATTAATAACACGATAACAAAGCAGGGAACGGTGAGATAAGACGTGAGTGATTCATATCGAATCGCCAGAATAGATCGGTTTCTTAGCGATTAAGCAATATTAGCCTTTGCATCTCGTTTTTTTCTTAATAGGTTTGGGTTGAATTGATTGCGGCTTGATTTGAAATTCAAATTTTGGACTTGGTAAAGTTTATGATGAAGATAAACAACGATTTCTTGTGTTAGTCCGCGTTATAGAATTTATTTTTTTAGATTAAAATATCTTTATGTCATTATGAATTCGCTCGGATTACAAATTCTGAATTTAAATTACACTCAAATAAAGTGTTTGTCATTCATACAATAATGTTATAATAGAGGAAAAACTCCTACAGGCAAAAAATCCAACACTGTAATTAGCATAATATTAACTCCATCAAATATTATCGTGTGATTAGGCAGCAGGACAAAATTGTTAGTAATATTAAAAGAGTGTTATTAAGGTACGACATTATTGTCGCGGGGTGCGTGCACGGGGGCCGAAATCGACGACATTGCGGCAAGGACCACCGCCGCCACAAGGGCGCGCCTCTCACTCACGTCGCACCAATGTTTTCGGATGCCGATGTAATTATTGCACTTAATCGATATCAGCCACTGCAATTGCAATAACAATACGTTAATTAATGCTTTAATTATTTTTAAATCGAGAACTGACTACGAACGCACTTTTTCAAGACTACTATGGGCTTATAAATTTTTATTTACTTCATTAAGCGAGGCACAATAGTTTACATTCTTAATTAGTTCTCGACGATAACCTAGATGGGCAGGTTTATGAGCCGTGCAAAAAATAACATAAACTACGTACTGTTATGTTTGGAATAAAGGATTTTGGAGTACGTGGGATAAATTATATCTCGGCATCTCATAAGTGTCTTATATTTTTTACTGAATGCTATGCAAGGACAGTTTCTTTTAGAACTGAGTCGAAGAATTTACTGTTTATACTTATAATAAAAAGAAAAACTCGGACGATATGGTCTGTTTTTTGCGTGTCACAGTGAGTGCCGGGCGCGCCACCGACTACATACAAGGAGTCGCAAGCCGCCACGTCTCCGCTGCACTGCGATGTAAATGATCCCCTTGAATAATGTATCCCATTCTTGGTCAACTCTTCTACAATCATATAAGGTACAAGGCAATTAACCGTTACTTCCAACCGCTTTCTATCTACATAAACTCGCAAAGAAGTACGTTAATTGCCAAAGCCGTTGTAAATCCAATTATTTATTAATATACCATTAACTATCATCATTTAAAAAAAAAATAACAACCGCTGCGGTTATTAATTTTTATTGTCGATAAGCGTTGTTTTAACAATGTCGCGAGTTTAATTAATATTTTATTTAAACAATCTTGTGCTTATAAATAAATAAGTTATAAAAATTGCACAGTCGCAGTTGAAGGTAAAAATAATTTTGATATTTCATCATTTATATAGGAAACTGGTATTTGTATGATTTAGTGCCAGTAATAAAAGTTTACAACCTTTAAAAACATTACACCTAAATTTTTATGTATCATTTTAAACTGACTCGCAAACTATTCACGGTTTCCAAGGTAGAGATATATTTCAAAATTTCTATCCAAAATTAAGTAAATTAATATTTTAATTAAAGCTCCTTTATAGTTACATATATTTTTTGAATTCCTTTAAGCATTTGACATGATCGAGAAGGAAATTTATAATCGATGTAGAGAAGCTCTTAAGCGGTATAAATGTATCATTTTATAGATAGAGCAAATTAAACTTTAATTTGATTTATTGTAAAATTAAATATCACATAATATCTAATTAGTATTATAAATTCTATGAAAATAACGATGAAAGGTGTAATTAAAAGCAACATAAGTAAAATCTTTCAATTCAAATATTATATTGTATCCTATTGAGCAATAGAATTAGCTGCTTACTCATTTCTTATATTTAGGCACACATATAAAAGGCCGTTAAAATTTATAAATCAGTCTATGATCTCAGCGTGTCGCTATTTGGTATAAGCGAGCAGCTATGTTTTAAACCTAAAATAGATATTCTGTGAGCCTTATTAAACCGATAGTTAGGTCCGCATAATATCACATCGTAGTATAAGCGTTTGAGCTATAACGTTGAACGTCGATGTTACGTACAATAAGACAGTGTCAAAGGAGTAAACAAATGATAATGAACTCTAGGTACAGTTTGTGTGGTGTGAGAATGGTATTGTGGTGTGGTGTTGTGCGAGCGGGTCACGATTGAGTCGCACGCGCGTTCGTGACCTTGCTTTGCGCGCCGACGAGAGGTCACACTCTTGTGATGCGCATGCGCCCGTCTATTAGATGAAATTGTTTTTGTTTAATTTTAGCTAGTTTGTAATATGTTGAACATTTTACGTGTGAATTAAGAATGTAAATAAAATTAAAAGTTGTAACATTTTAAGACACTAAGCGATAGTTACAAAAACAAGTACCTATGTAACTTTAAAGAGTGTCAACAAGTAGAATAAGTATCTTATTTTAATGGACTTAAAATTTTTTAAGAAAATATATGAGAAGGTAAACTTTTCTCTTATTTTGATTATCTTTATCTAGGTACCTATTTAATATTATAATTTTCTTATAATAATTAAATTTTTAGAATTCTAATACATAGTATATCGCCATGTCCATCTGTCTGTCTGTCCGCGGCTTTGCTCCGAGGTCCTTAATACTAGAAAGCTGAAATTCGGCATAAGTATACATATGGATCACGCAGAAAAAGTCGTACAATAAAATCTTGAAAAATAATTTTTGTTGGGATATCTCCCCCATATGTAAAGTGAAACCAAAAATTTTTTTTCTCATTTTTCCTATAGTGTGGGGTGTCGTTGGATAGGTCGTTTAAAAATTTTATAATTGTGGGAAACCCATTTTTCCGAACGAGGAACAGTTTCAGAAATATTAAGCTTCAAAGTGTAAAATTTTCTTAGAGTCAAACTATCCACTGAACTACTGCTTTTAAAAATATGAAAAAAATCGTGGTAGTAGTACATATAATGAATTAGAAAGGAAAATTGTCACGGCTATGTAGGCTTTTATAGTTATCGAGATATAGTCGATCAAAGTAAAAAAATAATTTCGTGCAAATTTCATTGAAAATTGATAAGATAAACATGTTATTTGTTAAAATATAAGTAAATTTTAAAGATTAAATTAATATATGTTCATTTATTATGAAGGAAACTACGGAACCCTTCATGCGCGTGGCTCGACACGCACATGTCTAATTATTCTACAACTTCTTTGTCGAAACGAAATTCCCATAATTAAAATAATTAATAATTATGATATTACTGAAAAATTTAGTAAAATAAAAAAATAAGGTATTTTAAGGTAATACTCGACTTAAAAATTGCCGTAAATGTTGTAACAATAGTAGTAGGTTCTCGATTTTCAAACGTAGTAAGTAAGAGAAACTTTGAAATAATAATGGATAAAATTGGAATTATTGTACTTTTTCACGTAATAAATGCGAAGGATTTACTAATGTAATAAGGAGAAAAGGTTCTGAGTAATGAGAAATGCCGCCATAACAGGGCGTTGCTAACTTTCTCTTGACAAGACTGGCTCTGGGGCGCGGGTGCAAGTGCTCTCAGCCAAGCCTTTAAACAATATAAGTTAAACGATCACATACTACATTAAATGCTAAATGAAAACTATAAATAAACTTCTTCTACAAGTTGCAAGTTTTATATGGGTAACTAAATGTTATTGCTGTTTTTCTCTCAAATCGATGTGTTTGTCCTTTTGTTGAGACTTTTATAAATGAGCATTTATATTTTGTAGGTAAATCATGAAAAAGTTCTCAGCGCTCACGCCGTATTGGGAAAATAATATCTCCCGAAGATGGCAAGAATTCGCAGTAAGATCACCACTTGCACATGCTAATGTTCCTCATTACATACTGGATGGAACTTCAATTTGTATCTTAATCTGAACAAACAAAATAAAAAGATGCGTTTGCCCCTCAAAATCTATATGTACAGAGAGTTCCATATCTGTAAATTAAACATTTTTTGATGATTTTGTTACACAATTATACTCGTATATATTTAGGCATGTGTATATACTGTCTATTTTTAAATCCGTAGCTCGTATTAATAAGCAAGACCGTCGGATTTACAAGCGTTATTTTATATCTCAAAAACTTCTGTTTTTTTTTACTGATATCCAATCCAATTTGATTAAAATTGCAACATGTTGAACTTGATGTAATCTAATATAAATAATCATCAAAATCGGACGATTAGTTCGTTAAGGTCTACAATTACGCCATTGTGTCCTGTTTTTGTTTCAATAGTAAGACCATTTTCAACATCCCATTTCCATTTGAGGTTTTCAACTTCAAAACTTGTTTTTTTCAATTTTGAGTGTGCAACTGATATAGAGTGACGTATATAACTACATTTCTAACAATATTATATACATACAGGTCGAATTGATAGCCTACTTTTTTTGAAGCTGGTAAAAAAATTGCGTCTGACGTTAATCCCGAAGCATTAAGTTAACGTTATCCCAGTAAATCAAAGCATTAGATACTCATTTTTATGCTTCTGCTGTGCAAATAGTTTTCATACCTATAGCCATAAATAACACGGCCGGAGCAACGGGCAAATATGTTACTAATAATTATAATATTTTCAGTGAAAATACATTTGTCATTGTCATTTGTCATTTATTAAAATTATGTGTTTATTAAAATTATTATGACATTTAAAATAATATGCAGGTACGGTATTTTTTACAATAAATAAAAATTCTATTCCGTCTGAATATATTTGATGCCAATATGGCTATCGGATATTTTGGATAACCAAAATATAGTAATAATTATATAAAAGTTATACTTGAAATTATTCAGAAATCAGATTACATATAGTAAAAAAATCTATAGATAGGATCTTACGCGATCTTTAAATCTTAAAATTATCGCATACTTTATAAAAATTCATAACATGAGAAAAAGGAAAAAAATTGTTAATATATGTATATCTGACTTAATACATATTGATGATATCAAGCATGTCACAGAGATCATTAAAATTATTATCATTCTGTTTTTTTTCTTTTACTTAAAATTGAATTTTAGTTATTTTCGTACTTTTGGCTGTACGCTAATTTTATGTAACTAATATTAAATTCAATAATCGATCGTTAAGTGTTTTGATATGGCATCTTCCAATAATGCACTTAACATTTAATTAATGCATTTTGTAATAAACCGGCAAATATATTCCCGACATTAAATGGAAACTCGGAGTCGCGTAACAGCAGTTAGTAAATATAATTAAAGATGGTATCAGATCATTGACCTTAATTACTGTGGCCGTGAAAATTTTTATAACATAATATAATGTAATATTACTTTAAAAACAATCATCTTCCTCATCTATGCTTATTTTAAGTTTTGATGTTAGTCTTGGTATTGGATCGTAAGTCCGAGTTATGTACTGAGAGGGTCATATACATATACAGGAAGTTCCTTAAGTATGTGTTAGAACATGTATAATCTGTTACATATACATCTAGGTTTGCCTTTAAGAATAAAAATAAGACTAAAAAGTAAAGCAGTAAACAGTTATGGGTCATAGTTCAAATACTAATTGATACATTGAAATAATAATGATTTAATATTTATTTTCATTATTTTTTAGTTTAGAGTAGTTTTTTAAAGTCTAATATCGATTCTGATCATGACCGTAAAATTTCCACACATGACTTATGAACACCTTGTATAAACATTCGATTTATTTTCTTTACTATTCGATATCGCTCTTTTTTATTACACGCCTGGATGTTTGCTACAATTATTTTTTTGTAAGAATAGGCATATAGAATAGGACACCTATTTTATTTCAAAGGATTCCTTATTGTGGTCGGTCTACCGGATGGATAGATAGAGCACGACGTACGCGTTTCTTAGATATTTATTTAATAAAGCTTTTTTTTTCATAAAAATAACTTTATAGCACTGTTATGTTATTATGTAAAGTTTAAATTTTAAATTTAAATTAATCTTTTTATTGTTTAATATAGTGTATTTTTATAAATTTCAATTTCTTTATGTATTTTAAGTAACACATAAGTGATACCTATGTTAGAAAAAAAGTTGAGATCCTACTTAATTTGGGTGTAAATTTTCTTATTTTTTTTTTTAGTTTAATTTGACCAGACTATCCTGTATGATTCTACTAGCTAGTAAACGTAACCTGTCCTACACCAAGGTCATTCTTAAGCTCCTCTTAACTTAATTTTTAAGGTTCTCAAAATGTGAAAAAAATCCATTTATATTTTTGCTCTAATTTATGTTCAACGTCATTCATCTTAGGTTGTAGATATTTATAATTTATATTAATAACCGCAAATCTCTTCGCAGAAGTAACGGTTTTGTGGTAATAACTTTTAGATCGATAAACATTCCAAATGTAGTAATATTTACTGCCAGATCGAATTAATATTACCTATTTAATTATTTTTACTTCCTTTAAAACTTAATTTTCATATCGTTTGATTGCCCAATTAAAGGATTTTTTAAAATTAATAGTTACAAAATAAGTTTGTACATGAAATATTTTTATGTATATATGTGCTCTGTATGGTAAAAATATACGATTTATATCACTGATGTTTATCACTAAATAAAGATGAAATTGGTATGCTTCAAAATGTGACGAAAATTTTCGTAACAATCGTAAGTACATTTATATATTCAAATGATAGAAGTAGTGCCGCTATTCTAAAATAATTTTATTGTTTTAAACTAAATATTTCCTCAGAAATCTTGTCGTTTCCTTAGCAAGATGTACACTATTAAATGCCGGTAAGAGTAATTGGGGCTTAAGCAGCGACGCACTTGGTTCATGCGGTCGTATAATTGCATTATAATAGTTTACTTTTGCAACGCACGCATACTCGAAATACTTCTTTTTATAACTTTAAAAAGAGTCTACCAATTTTAATATATAAAATAATGACTTGAGCGTTTAACACAACTAGCATTATTTAGGTAATACTTTTTATTGTCTATACCTTGAGCACAAAGCACACCTGCATGTATGTATAAAAAAATTTATAAAAATTACTTTAGTTGGACATACACATTTAAAAAGAAAATTCAATCAAAATGACTTACTCTGACTAACTTACTTTGATTTCTAGATTATTGAAAAATCTTGATAATTTTTATTATTTTTATATTAAAAAATCGTAGGTGCCGCTAAATGAATATAAAACATTGAATAATTTATTTTCTATCTATTTCATTTCTCATAATATCAAATCTTATAGGTTAGGTCGATACAATAAACGTATATTTTATAAGTTTATTTACATAGGTAAAATAACGCTCTTATTATGCTCATTCGTATTTTTTTCTTACATTATCGTATGTTCTTATTTTATACTTAGAATAATACTTTATAAAGTCGATAATATTTTATTTGTATACCAGCATAAAGTAATAAAAGTTATCTTTGAAATTTATTAAATAATTATGTAAATAATTTTCATATGGAGATAATTATAAGAGTTTACGTATACATATTTAAATCAATTAGATTATCAGTACATACTAAATATGTAATCCTAATTTTCTAAAAATTTTAATTTAAAAGCACTATTCTTTATTACCTACTTTTGATTTTTTCAATTTATAAAATACACAAATAAAATGAAATCCTAATAACGCTGATTTAAAAACATCAGTCTCGATTTTATTGAGCAATAAAATTAAATTTATAAAACGTGTAAAGACATAATAACCTATAAATTGAAGTATTATTTTTTTCGTATAAATTAATATTATTGGATATAAAGAATTTACTTAATTTATGATTCGTTCAAACTATGAAGTGTCCCTATCTGTACATGCGTAAAGCGTTTATTTTAGCTTCACTGTTAAGGCATTGGCGTTCATTAATAATGTATGGGGCTTCATTAAACTCATTAAGGAACTAAGGAATAATGAGTTTAAAAAAGTATAGTACATACCGATAATTCTTATACAAATTTAACAAAAAGTCGGTTTTCGATGAATCGTAAAATAATTTTCCATACATACTTACATTAAGATGATATCTGTAAGTTATTTCGGGATACATTAATGATCGTTTTTGTAATTTGATTGTCGATAACTTAAAATACCTGACATAGACGCTAAATTTTTACTTCATTTTCTGTATGGCCAATACAAAATATTGGAATTTAAAGAAAAAAATGTGAAGAAATACAATTATGCTGACCATATTATTGAAATTAATTAATTGTTCTAGTTTTTTTTGGAATTAATTAATAAAGCAAGTAATATACATTTTGTATTTGTACTTGTTTCTCCGATAAGCCAAACATAGGGAATAAACATTTTTTAAAGCAAAAGGATTATTATTTTACACAATATCTATAAGTTAGATTAGTTGATATTTTTAACATAAATCTTAACCCTTTTTTGTACTATTATATTATTATTCCTCGTTTATGGTTTGAAAGCTCACATTTAAGGTCATGATAAAATGATTTTCATTATCTAATAATAAACTTTAATTAACCACCTAGAGTAGAGCTCTACCTTTTTAAGTAAAAACGGTAGAGTTTGGAGTAAAAAAAAGAAATCTTTTGTTTGTTTAAAGTATGTAGTACAAAATATTTAATAGAGTTATCAATACTTATAATAGAATATAGAGAATACGTAGAAGCTACTTTCATTTTAATAAACGATATATCGAACACAAGGGAAATTGTCATTGTCAAAGCGAGAAAACCCCTTATTTCGAGACGGCAGCGATCCATCAGCTTCATTATACCTGGATTGTATTTTATTTAAACAGCACTGGACGTGTTTGGCATAATGCGGCGCGACAGGCTCTTGCCAATCAATGGTAACTTCAAAGTATCGAATGCCCCGTTCGTTTCATAAACATTTTTTTTTTATTTTTACCAAATTTTTATTCAAATTTTTATATTATTTTAAATGAAAAAATATATTTATAATATTTAGATCTATTATCTGTGATCGTCAAAATTCAAATAAGATTGTAACATTATAAGACTTCATTTGCTTATATGAATGTCGAATATTTTCGTCGGCCTTCCTACCGCTAGATGTCTCTGATAACGGAGCAAAGCTCTTAATAATTTGCTTTGTCGCTAACAGGTGGCGTTGGGTTCGCTGTTACATATTCACATATATGTGAATAAATGTGATATTAACTAAACATTAAATAATATATCTTTTATAAATAATGAAAACAGTGACTTTTTATTATAAGTTAAAATAAGAAAAGTGTTAAGATTAGAAATTATAAAATTGGTCATATAAAATGTAGAGTTAACAAAGTTATTAAAGCATAACTTATAAGCGTTTATAAAAACATTAAATTATATTAAAATATTTATAAACAGTCACGCCTTGTCGAGGTCCAGCGACAATCTAACTACCTACCTATAGATTTCGTATAAACCTAGACTGCAAGTAGGTATTTTGCATTTTCTTAGCAGTTGTCATAATAACATAGTGTTATTAACCTTAATCTTTATATTAAACGGTTGTACACTACAGCACGATTATACTTTACAGGATACATAAAAAGATTATGTAAGTATGTATTAAGAATTCAAGAAATTAAAATTAGGTAATTTTTCAAACAATACCAATTGTACTTAATTGGTTTTACATTTTAATTTATAATTGCTACTTCTGTGCCCGTGCAAACCTTTGTACTTACATACTATAAGTAATTAAATATAGTACATAATGTAATGTAACTAACAAGTAATTAAAAAAAATTAACCGGCAGTAGGCGCTGCCGCAATATAGGGATATTTCAGGTAACTTTTGACAGATTTATTTCTTACAACAGTTTATTATTTCTAATAGCCATTAATTACGGTGTTCAGTCACGACAGACGTATAAAATATTTGGTATTTGGGTCTTTTTTATCCCAGTGGCTTAACTACAGGATGGCATCGATGTCAATACGCCACATTTTAAGCTGTGAGTGGTCCCTAGTGCAACTTCCTGAGGACCTCCTTAAGAAGATTTAAAGTCGTTTCGTACAAAAATGGAGAGTAAACAGTTAATGAAAAGCGGTTAATTTAAAAATTCTCAGTTTAAAATATAATATTATTAATAACATTTAAGTAATATATTTATTCCATTACATTTTTCAAAAAAATCCAGCTATTTTTATTTTAATTGCGGTACCTGTTTTTATCCAAGACAACAGACTGTGTTGTAATATATGTAAGAATAATAATTTTAATTTAATTTATACCTGAGAGAAGTAGACAGTAACGTAGAGAATCGCTATTTCCTTATCGTATTAATAATAAATTATGAAGATTTAGAAAACTACATCAACGTTTAATTTAAGACACACTTAGATTCATATATCAGGTATATATATAAGTTATATGATGTACAACAAGCAGATAACATCTTTACTTAAAATTAGCAATAAAAAACAGGTTTTGGTCACAAAAAGGGGTAAGGAATCGTTTTACAATACAACACATAAACGAAGAGTGGAAGGATAAGGCACATGCATCATATAATCACAGCTGGGGATCAAGTGTAAAAAACTGATTTATTTTATTAAATTTGGTTGATATTTAAATTGCGTAAAACCAATTTAGTTTATAATATTTAAATAAAGTCCTAACAACCAATTTGTTATAATTTATTCATTACGATTATTGCGAAAGCTTACGATTATGCTTTTGCGAGACGAAAATAAACCGAGGATAGGTATTACGATAAGCGATCGACTTCGATGTAATCACAGCTGCAAATACAAGAATGCGTTGAATTTGCAATATTGTTGTTTTTATAGGGTTCCATTGAATACCGTTCTGATTTGATACTTGTTTTAAGATAATTTACATATATATAGCTTTGGCATTTGCTTATCGTAAGGAAGGGTCGTTTACGTTCGAGATACGGAGAAGGCTATGTATCCGCTGTTTTCTGAAAGCGGTAGTGGACAGTGCGAGTCAGCGAGACGCTTTATAATAAAGCGAGGCAGATCGCGAGTGCGGTCACGTTCCCATTGTTCGAGCGGCTGATAAAAAGTTCACAGAGAACTAATAATTAGTTTCAGTGCCTATAGAGTTGATTCGTAAAACAAGAAGCTTAATTAGACCTCATAAATTCTGGGAGCGATGTTTTTGCTGTTTTAAAATTATTATGTACAGCTTGAGCTTTAGGTACTTAAACAATAAATTGTACAATAATGTACAATAAACATTTAATGACTTTACTTTATTTGTAGAATACTATTTATTCGTAATGAATATGAATTTTATAAAAACAAGTTTTCAATTATTATTATATTGTATTTTATAAAGAAAAAAGCTATAGCTATTACTACAAAATATCCATCAAAATATCCATCACTATTAATATAATTATATTTTAATAAATTACTTTTTGGATCCGCAGCAAGCATTCACTTTTACCTATAAGTGCTATGTTCGTGTAACTATAGTATATTAGTAGTAATAGTAGTATTTTAGTGCATATTCGGGTTAACTTACTTGATAGAAAAGAATTCTTCAGTCTGCTGATAAAAGCAAAAAGCACCCAATGGAATTAATTTATTTTTACACACACATCAAGAGAATGTGCTGCTGAAAATTTAGATATTATTTTTAAATTAAAACCGCCATAGAAATCCGTTTTTAAGTGCCATGCTTGCAAGATATGCGTTGGTTTTCTATATAGCTTTATAAAGCTTTTTACAATATCATATTTCACGTATAGCGGACGACGACACAAAATTCGTTCATATTTTGGCTTTTGGCTAAGAATATCACGCGAAGCATCGTTTTTTCTTGGAAACAATTGATAGGAATTAAAATAATAAATTTAAAATAATTTTTAAAATGAGTTGCTTATATGGAGTATTGATGTTTTTTTTAATGAAATTATTAAGTTCTTTTGTAGCTGTAGAAGGCTCTCACTGATATACCCAAGGCGAAAAGTTCAATTGCAGAGCTCCTGTTTCCTAGAGTGACCTATCTTTGTTTTGGGCGTTTTGCCTCTTTATTAGACATAAACAAATTAGAGATCTAGTAAACTATAATATTTTTTGAGATCTAATCCTGTGTTGTATTATGATCTTTTAAAAAATAATTTAGTTTACCTTACTTTTCTCGGAGACATAGATATGTCCCCTCAAAGCACCTATTAAGC
>DVXP01000303.1:0-22724 GCA_018235645.1 Junonia grisea | reverse complement strand
CGAGATGAATTTAAACACAAATTTAGCACTTGAAAATCCAGCGGTGCTAGCCAGGGTTTGAACCCGTGACCTTTATTCATATATCTTATCTTATTCCTTTTAAGGCAAAAATGCCTGTCTTTCCACGACGATTGTGATTCGTAAAAATTTGATAGTTTTACATATCTGCTATGTCCATAAAATGCTCTTATATTTTGACGTCAGTTTGTCAACCAGTTCTAGCATCTGATGGCCATAGTTTACTTGATACATCTCGAAAAACATCTAAAGTTATAGCACAATTTGTCAACCCGTCTGAAACTGCGTCGCGCAAAATTTTATAACAAATTCATAAACTACAAAAGTTAATAGTAAATTCTTAAAGTTCCAGCACACAGTCAATATTTCTCGCTCGGGTCCACATTCGGAGTACACGTTGACTTTATGAAACACTCGCGCCTGTAAGTTTCCAACGCTATAAGAACTCCCTGGCCAACTTATTGGAAATTGTACACGGTTTACTTCGAAGCCGCAATGGTTGTTTGATTTTAACTTTTATCTGTATTTTTATAAATTGTATAATTATAGCGATTGCTGGTAGACTCTCAACTTTATTTAGACACTGTATGATCTTTGCGGTTTCACTAAGGTTTATGTTTACTTCTTTACTCCTGTGAAGCTTAGTGTGATATAATTTAGCCTGTAACCTCCTTAATAAATAAGCTATATCATGTAAAAACTATTTTTAAACTGCTTCTTTAGTTTTAGAGATTAACTTCAAAAAATCTTTTTTTATCTTGAAATTTAAAGTTGTATACACGAAAAAGCTAGTCTAAGGCTCATAGTCCCGCTGTAAGGAGTAAACTACAATTTTATAAAATTAAAAACATACATTATATTCTCCTCACAGTGACCTGCAGAGCTGTGCAGTCCAATCTAATCATCCGTTTGAAAGGGCTGACGAAAAACCAATTGATTCAATTACTAAGCGAGCTGATCCCTCCTCTTTCCCTCCCATCGCTCATGTCATGGCCAATACTGAACGGTGGACTAAAAATCTCGGATCACTTTCAAATGCATTGTTGATTACTTTAATTATACTTATTGCTCTATTTAGAATAGAATAGAAGTATGTAGGGGAATTATATTTTTAGTAACATTGACAAAACCGTGTATTAATTTATCTAAACCAATTAAATACTTACTCAATTAAAAGTTAGGATCTTGTGTGGGCATGACATTTTTAGTAACGAATGCATGCATGCTGTTTAAAAAAAACGCTTTAAATGGAGATATTTCATAGACACAGTAAATACGAGTTGTAGTCCATATAAATATTTAGAGGAGAGTCAGGCTTCTTAAATGATACTCGTAATTGAGTAGTCGAAGGAATAATTTAATCAAAAAATGCACCGGTATATATACAAAATTTACAAATAAAATTAACCAATCGGAAAACAGTATAGAAAAATGAGTCACTGTATACAACGAAACACTTTTTCAATTTATTTTATGTAGGTATACCTACCTTTGCATGTATTTTTACTTAGTTTTATCATCTAATTAGTAGTCGTAACAATTAAGTCTGGCTATCCTTGCCAAAGTACGAAGAAATAAAAATTTTGCCATGAAGCTAAGTACCTAAGTGCGTATGAAAGTACCTACTCGAAGTTATCGCGTTCTAATTGTAACATCATTTCTCAGTAACTGCTGCTCCGAGATATGCCGTCAATAAGGCTTTTTACACGGAAGTTGTCAAGAATACCTCCGTTTAATGATGACATTATTACAAAATTTATTGTCTAGATGTTAGCATCACAATTTTTTGAAGGAGTGGCGAAAGTTATAAAAACTTTCAGCCATTCAGAAGTGTTTATTAAAATATAATTTATTATGCAATATTTTGTATACCTAAACATATCAATAACAAGCTGTAAGGACGAGTTTCTGCATTAAATATACATAAAACAATCGTTTATGCATATCAGGCGTTACATAAAAGTAGTACAGCAGGTATATACGACTTTCGTAACAATAACATAGTTTACTAAGAAAAGAGCGTCAATCTATTTTGATGCAGATGACTGCGCGTGCGCTGGCAAGTGATCTCGACCTTATTGGACATGAAGGATCATGATCGATTGAAATTAACACTCGCTATTCCCAAAATCAATTTCCTGAATCAATGACCTAGTGATTAAGGTAAAATGCTTCGCTATTTTTGTGTTCAGAATACTAAACACTGAAGACCCTTGACAATACGATGCGGGCTGGTTCGTAACAGCTTGTGCATGTGTGATTATAATAAAAAACGTCTCAAATTGATATTAATCGATATTATCAATAAAATGTATTTACATTTTCATCCACCATCTGTATGACAATTATTTGTACCGCTGAATCGAGCACGCTTTACACGCTGGACATAAACATATGCATGCATAAACTTTTATACTTTTTTATTTATTTGAATGTACATATATGTACCTATTTACTACGCACGCCTCCTAAAGCGAAGCTTTTAGTAGTAGCAGGTAGTAGGTACTCTTGCCTAGCCTATCTTCATAGATACTCGACTCTTGAGGAGCATGTCCGGTTATGTAAGATTGCACTAACTAAAAACCCCTGCGCTGGCCGCCATCAGCACGGAAACGGAGAGGCTGGGGTCATTTTTGCATGCGCTTGCGCAGCCCCTCCCGTGCGTGGCTCCGTTCGTGGCCGCCTCCTGGCTCCTCCATGGCTCCTCCACACAACAGCGAACGCGTTCACGAATGTCATTAGCGAACGCATTCGCTAATGTGTGGAGGGCCTGATTTGCTCATCTGTGGTAGGTATTTGACGTTGGCACATGCGTTCGACCGCAACCCGTTTGATGTCGATTTTTGTGTGGCACACATCAAAGCATTCCGAGGTGAGTCATTTTGATAGATTGTTCGATCTTCTACTACTGTAATATAATACTTCTCTTTATTAAAAATATTTTCTAGTTTATAGTTCGATTAGCAATAAAAGCGTGATTTTTTTGGTTTTTTAAACTATTATTTATTCTATTAAATAATATTTTATTTTACAATCGCGGCCAGTTATGTAGTATTGATATTTAAATCACATGCGTACGTGTTGCGTCTGGCGAGAACCAACACAGACTCATGGATTTACTGATGTGTGGACGCTTGGAGGAGATGCATTGGCGAATGCATTAGCCGACATGTGTGAACGCGTTCGCTGATGTGTGGAGGAGCCAACAGGAGGGCGAAGAATGGTCTCGCCTTCCCCGCACTTCTCGTTGAGTTTTCTCGGTTTACTGGCAGATTACAGAAAATAAATGGTTTAGATTTCTAATTTCTAAATGCTTCGCAATTTATAAGAATTCTAAATAAAAAATTTACACTTACTGAAGTAGCTTCCTATTTTATGATTTTGTAATGCCATTGTATTTTTATATTTATTCATTACAAAGTTTCGATACAGAAAACTACAAAACTTTTATATTAGTGTTTCGCAAGAGTGTTGGTAAAGTTTGTAGTATGTTGTCCTCTTAAAAAGATAAAGTAAACACAACTAGAGTAAATTTGTTCTCAGAAGTGTGATAGATCGGTAATCATAAATATCATATGTCGTCTGTTACAACAATCCTATCAAAGATGTTTTTATTCTTAACATTTTTAAAGTGACGTCGAAGTTGGTCTAATTGTAAGAGATAACAGCGTTTTCAACACGTCTTAAGCGAGATTTATTATTATCAATTGTCTCACAGTCACATCACTACCAGACATTATGACTATGCGAAACATATTATGTGGTATTAAGTATTGAGATTTATCATCTTGTTTTTGGGTTAAATATTTTGTTTTCATATTTCACAACTTTCTGCCAATACCTGACCAACGCATATTTTCAGAGTCGCATTATTTTTATAACATAATAAGCTGTTTTATAATGTTTTAAAATGAGACTAGTCAAAGATAAGAATTGTCAAGTTCCACACTTTTTTTTTTAATATTTCCTATATAATATTTAATATTCTCCTTAGAAATGTACAACCAAACGCCCCCGTGGCCCCGACTATGATGTACCTACTCGTATGGAAACAAAATTTATACAGAGTTTTCTGAATATCCACGATTAATTTGAAACGGGTAGATAATAACCAGACCATAAGTAGCCAAATAAAAAAAAAATCGTTTAATAAAAAAGCCTACTGATTTCGGAGAAACAAGCATTTTTTTTTGCAATTTCGAAAATTCATTATCAACCAATTTTTTGAGTGCCGCGGTTAGGTACACATTTAGATTTTTTTAAATTATTTTGGTGGCCTTACATACATTATACCTATAGTACCTTAAATATATTATATAAAATTCATTAAAAATTTCAAATCATATATAGGGTATATTATATGAATTCAGGGTATAGTCACGGTCAACTGGTTTGGTTTTCTTTAAAAAATTGTTTATGACTAATATATATCAGTCCTTATCCCGTTTATTGTAGCTTTATTATAGACAATGTGATAAACAATGAAGTTTACATAATAATTAATCGCTTGGTCCGATATAGCTTAGCATTATTTATATTGCCCGGGCAATATGAATAATGCCCTCAATAATCACATGGTCCATAACATGGTAATTTGTTTTTTGTTCAGCCTTTCATAACGCACTCTGCATAAAAAAATATAGGTATTTTGACTACACTCATAGTCTCAAAAACTTGACTTACGGGACAACCTGTAGAATACATACTACAGTTATTTATTGTAATTATCCGTTATCTGTTTAATAATTAATATTTGTAACGCAGTGTAGGTAATTGGTGTAAACGAGTGCTGTACCTAGTTAAGTGTTTTAAGAGGTTACGTGCTTATTCGGGGAAAACCGGGCTAATTTAAATAAGTATTTATTTATTATAAAAGAAATAATGGCATTTTTCAAATGAACGTGGCTTTTACAACAACTTCCTCCTTATTAAGTAAGTGAAAAAACTTAAACATATTTTCTAACTTGTACCTAAAGTAAAATGTTAAAGGTTACAAAAATAATTATTTTACAATACAGCTAAGAAGGAAAATGCTGTAAATGTCAAGTTTATATTAGGAGATAATATTAGTACTTAGTAGATGGCCCACTAAGTACTCGACACATTTAGTAGTGATACATATATTATTAGGTATTTGTAATTTTGCCGAAATTAATGATTCATAAAAATACAGTCTAATGAGTCAACTTATATGATCATATTTATTTAATAAAAAAGAAATGTGTAACATCTGCTGGAAGTTAAATTTAGATGCTTGCTTAGATTAAACTGTGTATTTATGATTTAAATGTGATAAAGTGATATCAGAAACAATGAGGTAGGTAGGTTCGAAGTGTGTTTACAAGCAAATACGGTTACAGTAGTTCTGTATAGCTAAACGTACAATAAAAGTTCTAACAATGCTTAAATCTGAGATTTGTTCAAATTAATAATTGAAAAAAAAATGTGATTAAAATCATATTTTCGATATTTTTGAGATACCGCCTTTGCGTTTAGCACGACAGTAACACCTGTGTCACACTTCCTAAGTCCTTACCAGCAGTGGCGGATTTACCCATAGGCCCGTGAGTCCCGGGCCTAGGGCGCCGGATTTTTAGAGGCGCCAAAATTGGCTTTTCAGGGACGGCAAAATTGCAATGAGGAGTACAACCTTTTTTTAACGAAAACAGTATATTTAAAATAGGGAACCGAGGATGTGGACCTTTTTAGCTCCATTTCTATATGTCACATAGAGGATGGCTAATCTAGGGGCGTATGAATCAGGGCCTAAGACGCCACTGCTTACCAGGAGGATGCAGGTGCTAAATCATTTAGAACATTTGAGAAGGATTTAGGACATTTAGGCTAAATGCCCCTCCTTCTCAAATGTTTTATGTTGTTGACCCATGATAAATTTCATTTTCAGCATGACATAATTTTTTATATACATAATTCCGCATACCGCGCATTGTTTACGCGATTTTTATTGAAAAATTCAGTTTAACAATGATTAATCAATTTATTATTTGAAATTAGATAGTACCTATTATAGGTACTACAAATAAGACGACATAGAGATAAATTTTATAATTGTTAATTAATATTGATATTTGCAAAGTCAACAAAGCACTTATTACTATTACGTTATTACTTATTAGTGCTCCGTCATGACTTTTCTTACATAACCTAACCTAACCTACCTAATGAATTATTTTTTTTTATTTTTCCAATCTTTATAATACAAATATTAATCCAATTAAGCAACGGCAGGAATTTCGTCGTAGGTATTTCAAGGTATTAAAAAAATTGCGAAATCCGTTCCCACAGCTCTCGAGATGCGCTTTGCAACACACTCTACAATTCATTTTTGTGTTATAGAAAATAATGAGTAGGTGTGTCACATAATTATTTACACGAAATCACAAAACCTTTTTGAATTTGTAGCATCTTTGTCACTATTGTATATTTTAATAACACCATAGGTATCAATGTGGAACGTGAATTCTAACTAAAGCAATTTAAAAATTAGACTATTTAAAACTTATACCATATTATGAGAAAAAGTTGTTAAACGAAATAAGGAGTTTTGGTATGAATCATTCAAAAACAAATTTTTCTCTTGATAACAACACCGAGTTGCAAATATTTCGTTATAACCCAAATTTCTTTAGTTTGTTCAGTAAACTTGCTACCAAGAGCAGATATGTTAACGTTTATACCTACTTAGTTGTAACACAAATATATAACTAAGTACATAAATGTGGTACACATGTAGCAAGCGGCTTAGCGATTAATCTTAGAGCAAATCTCGTTGATATCTCAGTTAATTCGTTCACAATGTTATCTAGAGCGACAAATATTAGCATAGTCGCCGTTAGTAGTAAGTTCCCTCGACCTTGTAGCTTTATGAATCCATATATTAACCTAAAATAACACCCTTATGTAAACTGTAAGATATTGTTACTTATTAAAATAATAGCTCAAGTAGGTACCAAGAAGGTACCGCAGTGTATTTTACTTATTTTAATGTTCAGCTTAAATGTTAATCTGAGACACTTTAATGTGGTGAAAGGATATGTTGTTTAATATTATACGGAAAAAAAAAGGATTATGTAAAACAGCATCATTTTTAACAGTTTCATTTAAATAGAATCATAAACATGATGAAGACGTTATTTAGTTAAATGAGTGCATTTAATAAAAAAAATTGCGTGGATTGAATTCTCATTCGTTAATACATCGACTGATATAAAGTAATAAAACAAAATTTCAGACAAAACCCATTGCTGGAGTGTCCATCTCTCGACAAGGGGGACAGCTACACGCAATCCGAGTTTCTGTCGCGGCTGGCTCATGAGTGCCGCTACGACCGCCTGCTGCTCCCTACTTACCAAACTGGCGAAGTGGTGTATGTACACGCTAGCGCTTACGTCTACTTCATACAACCAGCAGAAGCACACGATTTGGTAAGATTTATTCTTTACATGTTTAAGACTAAAACATATTAGCTCATACTGCATTAGATAGATTGTTAAAATAACGCAAATCGGTGCTTGAAGCAAATTTGAATTTTTACTTTGACGTCTTCATCATTAGAGTTCCAAACTGAATGAAGACTTTTATGTGCATTATTAATCAAATGATTTGTGTAATGAAAGTTAGCTTTTTTAACAATGCACTGGGAAATTCGTCATCATCACGTCCAAGAAGAATTCAGGCGGGTGTCTCATACAGTCAAAAGCAGCAGAGCTACTAAAACCCAGCAGTATTCATTGTCTTAGAGGTCATAGAACCCCTGGCTCATGCTATCGTGAAAATTGAGACTTAGCTTGATTTTAGCTACGCTTAATGAAAATTCGTATAATCTCATAATTGATGTTTAGAGTTAAATATTGTTATACAAATACATTTTTTGTCTAAAACTTTTGAGCTACTGACATTATAGTTAACCTGTGCTATTTTACAATTACAGAATTTCAAATTGCACTTCCTTCTACAACTAAGATGGACGGACGCGCGGCTAGCATACGCGTTATATTCGCCTGAACGCACGAAAATTATCGGAGAAAGTGATCTCCGGCAACGAATTTGGGTTCCCCATTTGTACATGTCCAACGAACAGTCGTCTAGTCTCATGGGAACCGATAGCAAGGACGTGCTGATCTCGATAGCACCAGACGGCGAGGTCCTGTTCAGCCGAAGAATGCAGGCTGTATTGTACTGTTGGATGAATCTCCAGAAATTTCCGTTTGACGACCAAAAGTGTTCAATGAACCTAGAAAGTTGTAAGTTTTTACATAAATTCAAATGTAGTAATGTTAAATACAAGATTAAAATTGTTCCACTATAAACTGCTCTTACCATATAACAATGTCTATTACAGGGAAATACAACGCTTCTATTTTACGACTAATGTGGGAAAAGAACACTCCAGTGCGACTTTCTTCGGAGCTGCACTTGACTGAGTACTCCCTCCTGGATTATTGGACAAACGAATCCGTCGTCCGAGGCGACATAGTCAATATGCGCCTAGGAGGTAGATGTAATGTCGTTTTCTGTGTTTGTGACGTTTTCAAATAAGTGATAACGTTATCTCAGTAACTAAATTAAGAATTACTGTTTTCAGCGGGAAATTACAGCGCATTAAAATTCACCTTTAAATTGGGCCGCGAGGTCGGTTACTACCTCATGGACTATTTCATTCCATCGATGATGATCGTCGCTATGTCATGGGTTACGTTCTGGTTGCAAGCTGACGCGTCAGCTCCGAGAATCACTTTGGGTGAGACTAAACAAAACTTATTTAATATATACTGGTTCTTTATTAAATATTTTGCAATAAATATAAGAATAAACAAAACAAAATACTTAAGATTGTACAATTTAATCAAGGCTGGATAAAATGAAAATTATAAATCGTGTGGTTTTAAAACATATTTTTAAAATAATAACAACACGACTTCGACATTTTGAACGTTATATTTCAAATTAGCACAGGCGTGTCACGGTTATGTACATAAAGTACATTGTCACTGACGTCAAATGCGAAATTTTATTTAAAAAAATATGAATCAGATTATTCATGAAGGCCAGCAGTCCATTAGGTAAAGTCACTAAACTCAACCGATTCTCGGTTTCAAATCCGGGCAAACATCTCCGAGTTTTTAAGTAGAAATTCATTTTATTCTGAAAATTGGCATATCAACAAACTATTACTAATCTAATATAATATCACATTACAGGAACCAGTACCATGTTGTCGTTCATCACGTTGGCGTCATCGCAGGCTAAGACTCTGCCGAAGGTCTCTTACATCAAAGCCAGTGAGATCTGGTTCCTGGGATGCATTGGCTTCATCTTCTCTGCATTGGTGGAGTTCGCTTTCGTGAACACTATTTGGCGTAGAAAGTACGATATTATATACTATTTCAATAATGTTTAAATTAAAACAAATGGTAGTATGCAAAAAAACACCATCGTTGAATGTAGACTATAATGTGTCTATGACAAAATTATCTATTTATTATTAAACTTATATATACTTTTATTAATATTGTCATAATGTCTCTCCCTCTCTGAGATAGCATAGTCAATTAAACAAGAATTAAGAGTTAAAAACCCGTACAACATTTATTGATCCCAATTTTTTTATAACCTACAAATTCCGTCGGCCAAATGTTTATGAATTCAAACATAACTAAGTATAGCATTTATATTTAACCCTTACATTAACACACGACACAACGTTCTGACACGGTAGACTGTCATAACGATCATAATTCAAATTCACAGGAAAGTAGTGAGCCTGAAAAAGGTGAACAGCAAGTACATATTAAAGAGCACGTTGACGCCTCGCTTAGCACGTAAGGAGCTGCAGAAGGAGTTGGAGTCGTCGCCGCAGCTCAGCAAGTCGCGCTCGTGCTCGTCGCTGCAGCAGGAGACCAGCAGCGACCCCGCCGGGCCCGGCTACAACAACTACCTCACTGTGCACGTAAGTTCTACTACATTTATTTTATTTAACCTAGAGCAGTGATTTACACTATGACTCATATTATTCAAAGAATTTATCATTTTTTAGTGAAAAATAAATATTGTGTCTCTTTGTGTAACGTTTCTTTAGCGATACTTGTAATCATTTAGTACCAATTGTCTTTATTATGCTCTTCTAAAACTGAGTATCTATAAGATATCTAATTTTATACATCGTTTTCTTAAAGCAATTTATGAAATATTCAGATTTGTGATAGATAAAAGTAATTTAATATAACAAGTGTAATTTTCTATCCTTCGTTAGTAAGCGAACTTCATATCCGTATTTCTAAAAGCCAATCCATGTTAACAATTTTATTTGTTTACGCTAACCGTTGTGGAAGAAGAAAGGTATGTACTTAAAAGAACGCAGTAAAGAGGTAAAAATAAAATATCTGCTTTTTACATAATAACATTTCATTTTACATCTTCTGAAATTATTTCGTAATTATTTAATTGTTATATTTTATTAAACAGAGTTTCCCTTCTGCACTCAACTTGCCAACAATTACAACGCAGAGCTACGACGACCTCATAGCGTCTGGAGGCAGGCAGCCTCGCAACGGCAACGGCAGCGAGGGCTCGGACGAACCCCCCAAGCACCACACGTGGACTCAAATGACCCCGCAAGAGATCGCTACATGGATAGACAAACGATCCCGCTTTATGTTCCCCATTCTTTTCATCTTCTTCAACATCCTCTATTGGACTTTTGTCTATTGTCTATGATTTATTTGCTGTGTTCATGATAGCAATAAAGGCGATAGAATTTTGTTCCTATAACGTATTTTCAACATAATATAATTATGCTTAATTATTTCACATTTTGAATACATATGTTTTTATAACTTTTTAAACTTAGTCATTTAGAATCTTCTCTCGAATCTTATAGAAAGGTTTTCGTAGAAAAAGCATTTTTTTAGTTCATTTTTTTATCTAATCCGAAGGTCTACTTAATTAGTTGAATTTAAGTAAAAAGTCATTGTATTCGATTATATTATTGTTAGGTGTTGTTTTTCTTTATAAGTACGCTGTGTGTTAAATAGTCGAAACGGTAAAAGTTTAGATTCAAGGATGGATTATAAAAACAGTAACAGTCTTTGATAAGTCGTTACTGGGTCTGATGAGAAAATGTCCTGTTTTTTTTAAATGGATAATTAATTCTGACTTAAAGTTTGAGTTCAATGGAACTATTATCGAGTAAAAAATAGTCAAATTATTTAGATTAGTTATTAAATATTTATGTTATGATTTATTGAAACTAATATTATTTCTTCTAAATTATAGTTGCATTGTAATGTAAAATATTTCGTATTATATGGATTTATTAATTTGATTATTTAATATTTCTAAAAATTTATTTATTGTACCAAACATTCCATGTTAGACTAGATGTTATTTTAAATAATGAGATGTTATAATAAATTAGTTAGGGTTTGAAAGAGATTACTTAAAGTTAAAATAATAGATTTTAATAAATAATAACTATTTATATCGAAATATTTTGTATAGTACTTGAAGTTTAATAAAGTGATCTATTTTAATTATTTTCGTTTTATTTCTCAGGGATTATAAAATAAAACAAAAACCTTTACATAATTTTAACTTTTATTTAAAAAACGAAACAGGCAAACACTTATTGTTAGATTAAAAAAAACAATTACCTACTAATCATTATACAAAATTATCAACAATATTCGTAATACTAATACATAAGTTACTAAGTCAACTATAGGTACGTACGTAGGTACAACCTCATAAAAATGTCATCACAAAAACACCAAACTTCGCAATTACTAAACAGTAACTAAACAAAAATTACCATCGATTCTTAATCGGTTTTAGGGCTGCAGGTGAATTTTTTACCATTACAATCCTCGAAAAATTGTTGGAAAAGACCACCTTACTCAAGCAGCGCCTCTGAATACTGCAAGGTTGCAATATTGGTATAAGAAAGACCCGTATGAAATAGTTGTGATGTGGGTTCAAGGCGCGGGGCGGTCGGTCCCGCGTGGAGCCGTCACGACCAGACTGTCGTCGCTGGAGTAGCGCTTGAGGGTGGTGGCGCTCGCTTGACTGCAAAGAAGGGTTGATATTATTATTTCTTTTGATACGATGTTTGACGTTTTCCACTAAAATATTTGCTTTTATACTGTTAGCGATAGTGAAAATAATCCAGAATTTATAATTTAATATAAGTTGTAAAAAGTAAATAATAAGTAATACCTGTAATGGTGTATCACACTGTACAAGTTTCCTTTTTTATTTTTCCTAAATATGATTTTTGAATATGCCGATGGTATTTCTAAAGCAATAAATAAATAAATAAATAAATTCAGTTTGTGACAATGATGGCTGAAAGTATTCAAAATTCTAAAACTAGCCAATCATATAGTGCGTTCTTTAACAGCAATTTTCGTGCAACAGTAAACTACACAGTATTGTCAGTACCAACAATTCGATCGGTAGTAAGTAAATAGGACTACATTTTAATCCGGAAAATTCAAAGTTCCCACGAAAATTCAATCGCTACAATAGCGAATGGAATAACGGGCACCAGCTAGTCTTAAATATTTATCATGAGTTCAGTTGGCCTATTTCGATCTAAAATCGAGACTAATAATAATTAACGAAGTAATTTTTTTACACTTTCCTCACACGCTTTTACATGTAGCGCCACGCGATATGATGCGGTTACGAGTCATTTGTCATTTTTGACGTAATATGTATGCATTGGATATTCTGTGGTAAGTTTTTAAAACTTTAAATTTGACAGACCGAAACAGCGAAATGATTAAATTCACGTGAGTAAGTCTCGTTTTTTGGTCGGAATAGCCCTACTGTACCCAGTAGTCACCTGTATCTGGTGCGCGGGCGCGGCGTGGGCGCGAGCTGCGGCAGGCGCCCGCCCGAGCCTGAGCTCGAGCCGCGACCTGATCCGCTCGAGCTCTCCGACCACGCTAACTCCGACATGCTGAGGAACGTTGCATATTTAAAGAACAGTAGTACAGGAGAGACAGTCTAACTAAGTAGCCATTTCTTCCAGAATACTTGATAGAGAGAGAAATAGAAATAGAGTAACTGACTGACTCAAATGTATCAGTAGGATTATAAGTTCTGAGATTTTTGAGCAGCTAGATATATCACCGATTTTTTCACTGTGAAAAACTGCATTTTAAAGATTTTCTAATAATAAAAACTCTACAGTATGTTCATATAACATTTAATTTTACTAAGACACCCTAAGTTCACAATATTAGTGTTTTAAAGTTTTTACCTTGTTGAAATAGGTGGAAGACGATATGGGGTGTAATAATCGCTGTTAGTGTCGGTGTACGTAGACGCATGGATTTCTTGTTGATATAACTCGTAAAGTTGCGCTAAGTCTTGCTGGACTCCGATACCATACTCTAAAATAAAATAAAAAGATAATATAATTACTAACAATGTAATTAATTCAAATGTTTAGATGCTCTAATCTATAACACTATCAATTAGATAGTAGTGACGCAAGGACAAGAAAAGTTCTCGAGGGGGGCTACTATCCTACTGGATTAGTGTTCTATATTAATCTAGGTGCGGTATTGAGAAATATGAAAAAAATTGAAATTCTAAATATTTATTTATATTCTCAATATCTTCCATATTGTAGGCCACAACCTACAAAATCCTATATTTGCTAATATCAGTGATTAGTGAATGTGAACCTTCAAGCGCTCGTCTCTGTCTGGTGATGATCTCGTCGGTGAGTCGCCGTTGCGCGTCGCGGCGCTGCAGCGCGAGGTCGCGTCGCCGCAGCTCGTGTGCTCTTGCGGCTCGCTCGCCCTGCAGCGCCAGCTTGTCCGCCTCCAGCTCGTGCACGCGGCACACCAGCGACAGCACCTCGCGCTCCGGACCGCTCTCGATGTGCGCTGGTAGCTCCTACGCGAGGTATAATATACGAATCTAAATGAGTATTGTGACTTGTCGATCTGAATGATTCACAGCAGTTAGCTTGTATTTATTTGTATTGTGGGCTTGATTAATTTGTAGTGATGAGTATTTTACAGACAAAATGTTGCACGTTTTTAAGACGAAATTTTACTACAATTAGGCCATTGTGTAATCTTATCAATAGGTATAGCTAGTTACCTATTACCGACAGTCAGAACACAACTGTAGATCACTACTTAGTTGATATGTATATCATCGATAACTTCGATTTCGAATCGTTAAATCGATCGATGAGTATTTGCACTGTGTCACTTTTTATGTAAATTCAAAGTGTAAGACACACCTAGTCCATATAAAATATCCATCAAACCAGTCACAGTAAATCGTGCCGCTCACCTGCTCAAGCTGCGCGCCCCGCAAGCGCACCTGCTCGAGCTGTCGCTCCACACGCAAACGCTCGGCGCGCGCGGTCTCCTGCTCGCGCTCCACGGCCGCCAGCTCCGCCCACGCCTGCTCTACCGCCACCTCCGCCTCCGCACGCTCGCTGCCGCCGCTTACAGTGCTCGACGCGCCCGTGCCGCCTCTAACAACATACGTGTTTGTTAATCCATAGTTGGAGAGATAAAATTCAAATTTTTTAGCTTAATTGGCTAAATCACTGCAAATGTGATTTTGCATTCGATATAAAAAAAGAATGACAGCAGTTTCGTCACCAAAAGCGTTAACCACTTTTAACCGGGATGTAATATTTTCAATGCAGTTTCCTCTGTGAGCTTTATC
Source organism: Junonia grisea (assembly GCA_018235645.1). Lineage (NCBI taxonomy): Eukaryota > Metazoa > Arthropoda > Insecta > Lepidoptera > Nymphalidae > Junonia > Junonia grisea. Next base: position 7,985 of record DVXP01000303.1, on the reverse strand, counting down.
GATGCGAATAGTGCAAATATAATTTAACCATTATTTACACCTAGATCTTAAATTCCAAGTTAATTCATTTTTCGATAATTTATTTTATTCAAATGAATGGAGAACATTTGACATCTACATCTACTGATTGATTACCTGTAACTTTGCTGCGTACTAAGCCTTGAGCCATTGAAACTAATTGGTTTATAGAGTCTATTGAAGCGAGCCTCCCAGTGTGAGATGGCCGCGTGTTGTCTCTCCGCGTCCAGCGCGAGTCCCAGCAAGTGACTGTCCAACTCCATCAGCCGCCTTCGCAGTCTCATCTGCTGCTTGAACGTCGCCACGATGGACTCGCGAAGAGATTTCAGATTAGCGGAGTTCTGTGCAGATTCTTCTTTAGATATCACTTCATTGATTTTCTGTTGTTCATCTCTACTCCTGTTATTTTATAAATAAGAAGAATATTTTTTTTTAATTGTTATCCATGAACAGAAACAGGTACTTAAATAAAATAGTTCATACAGGAGGAACAATTAAAAGTGACATTCAATTTCAATAAAACTTGTTCACTTACTTCGAACGATCGTCTTTCATTTTAGTTTTCAGCCGTGCGATTTCTTCTCTCAACTCATTAATAACACTCCGATATTGGGATAAATGCATAGGAGTTTCTATAAGCTCACGTTCAACCTAAAAGATGAATACTAACGTTAGGTATATTTGAAGAAAAGTTCATTTCCAATTAGACAACTCTACATGCATAATGTTATATGAATAAAACAATGTCGTAGACTCTACACCTCACAAAAGGTAAATATCATTTAACGTCGCGATTTTTTTAATATACATTTTCTTATTAAAAAAACTTCTTACCTACATAATAATAACGAATTATGTACACTGTACAGCAATGTAATATAGCACACCTTGTTAGTGATTGTGGAAGCGCGTTGCGCGTAGTGCAGCGTGGAGCGCGTGGTGTCGCGGTGCGCGGCGGCGGGCGACACGTGCGCCACCATGGCGGTGCGGCAGCGCCCGCCCAGCACCTCGCGCAGCAGGCGCGTCAGCTTCGAGTCGCGGTAATTTACGTATCTGCAAAATATCGCGTGATAGGTACCTACGTTTGTATTGTATAGTTGAAATTGCCCAGATGATAAGAGATTGCGAATTCAAATTTTGGCTAACGCTCTCGAGTTTTTAAGTCTTGTCGTGAGAATATTAGCAAGTATGTTTATGGAAAATTTATAAGATTTTGTAAGTTTACAGTGAAGCTGTGAAGTGTCAGGTCTTTGTTCTTTGTTCAAAATATTGCATAAAATATCCGCTTGGAAACAACGTTTTTGTTACAAATGATTTTCGATTATAAATAAATGTTTGAAATAATAAACCAACAGTGCTATTTGTTGCCTATCTGTCAATACTGCTACCTTGGCTCATTTTTATGTAAACAAAGTTTGAAAGTAGTATAATATAATCATCTATTACCTAGCACCACCAGAGAGGGCCATGATACAGTTGCCGAGCGCGAGCAGTGAGCGGTTAATGTGCGCCCCCTCGAGACGGCGCGCGCGCAAGCCCGCACGCTCCGAACCCGCGAGATCGATGAGGAACAGGCGGCCACGCTGAATGCCATTTGACACGGTCTTACTTACTGATACGCTAATAACAAATGTAGATATTTAAAGACAAATAAATAAGGTTCTATAAAACAGTTCAAATATTCTAATAAAGATCACGGCATGAAAAACTACAAGTTAAGCTGAAAGGATATCAAGTGAAGCAGAAAATTGCGGAAATAGTGATCAGTGTCGATAAATCGAAATAAATAAGAATCAGGTAAATACGTTGGGACCAAAAAAGACAAGATCTAGTTATTTCTAACATACAAAATGCAAAAAAAAAACCTAATTTACAAATGAGCAAAAAATTAAATGTGAATAGAAACTTATAAATCGTAATTATTAGGTACCTACCTAAGGAGTGCGTGTCCTCTTGAAGAATGCTGATTTGCATAAGTAGGTTCCGCAGTTCTTGAACGATCGCCTCTGGCTAAGAGTTCGGCAACGTGAGATGCATCAAGAGCACGCACCTGGAGGTAAAAGAATCCTCTCTATAACATTACCTATAACATTTACCGCAAAAGTATTTCAAATTGGTATTTTTAGAAACGGTAAAATATAACCAAGAAGAGAATAGAAATAATATTTCATCAATTAATAATTATTTTAATGTATTTGGTCCAATCACTGAAAGTAACGTAAATTACGATGTATATATATCTACGTCACGCCATTCTTCACATCACGCTATCTATCGTTTTTCTAGCAGCTACACTAAAGAGTACAATATCAAGTTAAGCTTATACCATTATTTTTTACTTAAGCATAAACTTAGACTAAGCTACTCTACTATACCTATTAGGTAAGTATTCAATTTGTTGACAATATTTTTTAAGAAAATAATTCGATATTATAGGTCAATATAAGCAAAAACCAAAGCATTTCAGTATAGTTATATAATTTAATAATCATAATAAATCAATAAAAAACATGCAAACTACAAAGATATTCCAATACCTCATACTATTCGTAGCCGATTCTTAAATAATAATACAAGCATCATGCCAAGAATAATTTACGATTCATTTTCATTGACAATGAGTTTCAATTGCAAGGTCGATAAGTGACAACACGGATTGCCTAACTAAAATCTCTTCACGGATTTATTCTCTTACCTCACTTAACCCTGCTACCACGGGAGGGCCACTGCCGCCTTCGTCTCGCAACTCAAGGGGCCCTGCGCTAGGGTTTAGTAAATCTCGAATGTTCTCATTGTATATTTCGATGTAGGAAAGTTTTACCTGTAAACATAAAATGTATGTAACGATAAACAATGCCTATTTTTTGTAAAAATGTTAACTTAGTCTTATAATTTTCATAAGGGAAAAGAATGCTATTGATTTTTTATAACGTGCAGAAACTGTTAGTGACCTTGTGCTCGATACTGTTCGCCTAAATCTTTAAAACTGATTAATGTGACTTTAAAAAAAAACAAGAACACTTTCTGAGACCATCAGGGTCAATCGATCTTAATCGTAATAAAGATCTTGTATTCATAGAAAAATTGTGAGGGTCTCTTCAGATAGGAAATAAAACTTATTTTATAAAATACATTTGCAAACTGCTGACCCGTAGAGACTACACATATCTGCTTAATAACATTACATATTTAATACAGATTTGGACTGGCGAAAACTTTGCATTTAAAAGTACTGATATAGCTTTTCCCTAAGTTATTATAACTAAGTATTTTTATTTTTACTTTAAAAAAAATAAAAAAGAAAAGCGCTTAGTTGTTCACGTATGTACATAGGTATGTCCTTCAAATATGCTTTCGAAAAAGCTTCTAAGTAAATGTTTGCAATTCAAAGAAACTGTATTTTTTGCCTGAAATTGATGTTTGCGTTGGCTTCATTAAAAAAGCTAAATCAATATTGAAGGTGGCAGGCAGGCGTGTTAAAAAATTGTGGACTAACGACTGATGACTAATGATCACTCTACTTGTGTTTCGTAAATATCAAAACGACTCTATTATTGAAGAAACATTTAATAAATTATAAGTAAATTTGAACACATATAACTTATAATTCATTAAAATTTAAGGTAGAGAACGAGGCTCAAACGTATGAGTTCTTGGAAACTAATCTGAAAACTCCATCCGCAGTATTATCAAGACCCATATACAGCCCATTGACCCATTTTTTGTTTCGTTCAAAACAATAAGAAAACACCATAACATTTTACACATTTTCTGCTTCTAATTCATTAGCTTAGATTAAGGGAACAATATAACATTACCTGATAAAGTTGATGCATTGCACTGTCGGTTATTTAATAATGCGGTATAGTTTTGAACTATGGCGTAAAGCTGCTAAACCTTATCAGATAGAAATTATGCCGCCCACCGCCACCCATAAAGTGCGCGAACCGTATCTATGCATGTTGAACACGTAATAAACTATTAATTTTATTCATTTACTTAATTATATATTAATATTCGCTGTTTAGTCGTGTTCGAAGCCATTATAGTATTGAATTGTTTCATAAAAAAAGCTTGTGTTTGTATTTCTAGAAAGACTAAAATGTATAAATCAAAACAAAATCGACGAAAGTAATACATTTTCGGATTTTCAAAAAAGGTTCTTATCTCCGAAACCAGAAACTTACGAAAACGATTTTTGTTATTTGGCCAGTTTTAACCCACTTCACATTAATCGTTAACTTTTCCGGAGACTATATAATTCATACGTAATATCATGATTGTTTACAATTTGTACGGACTCATATCAGTTTAATTTCATGTACGTAATCTAATCGCAACCACTTCCATTATTAAGATTAGATACTTACAACTACAATTAATTAGAAAAGTCACGAGCACTTATCTAATTCAGTTTTGTCATCTTCTTTTTTAAGTACCTACTGAAACTTGTTTGTTTTCCAAAGGCTTCGTGTGTTGACTAAAGAAGAAAGTTAATACTAAAAACTACTTCAAATACGCCGCATTATAACATACCGGTCCTAAGATATAGTCTAGTCAACAAAAAAATAAATGATGTCAATTCATGATAAAGGTCTCAAATATATGTGCGTTTGCTCATTGGATTCGGAATGACGTCTAGAACAATTAGCCAAGTGCGTGTCGAGCCACGCGCATGAAGGGTTCCGTAGTTTCCCTCACAATATACGGACATTCAATAATTTAATCTTTAAAGTTGACTTATATTTTAACAAATAACATATTTATCTTAACAATATGAAATTTGGGCGAAATCATATTCTATATCTCAATAACTATAAAGGCCTAGATAGCCGTGACAATTTTCTTTTTAAATTCATTATATGTACTATTATCATAAATTTTTTCATATTTTTGACCCTAAGAAAATTTGACACTTGAAGCTTAAGCGTTTCCGAAATATTAAGCTTCAATGTGTCAAATTTTCTTAGAGTCAAGTGCCTCACCCCCCTCTATCGACTAAACTACTGCTCCTAAAAATATGAAAAAATGTATGATAATAGTACATATAATGAATTTAAAAGGAAAATTGTACTCTAATAAAAATTATTTTTCAAGATTTTATTGTTCGACTTTCTCGCCGTAATTCATATGTATACTCATGCCGAATTCCAGCTTTCTAGTATCGGAGACCTCGGAGCAAAGCCGCGGACAGACAGACAGACAGACAGACGGACATGGCGAAACTACAAGGGTTCCGTTTTGACTACGGAACCCTAAAAATGTATTCGACATACTGCATGATAAACATTGCAAGTGTTATTAATTTATTAACAAATAAAAAATAAGAATCTGGTAACAGGAACTTCATTTATTAATAATAAAAGAACTAACAATACCTAAGAAATTTTGGAAAAAGACCGTTGATGAGGAGACAATTCCCAATAAAAAAGTTCTGGAGGTAGAGTTTCGGTAGAGTACCATAACAATTTAACGTTGAAAGTAGTGCTCCGTGAGGTCATCTAATCATCACTAAGCACACTAGCTAAATTTTGACTCTGCTTCTTCTCCGCTTTAAATAAAAAATAATAACTATTTTTTCATTGAAAATCACTATTCATTCGAAATTTTTTTTTAGATGAATGCTAATAAAACGTTTTTGTGTAAGAAAAACTTTCATCAATTATTCGAAACTAGAGTGAAAGCAGTTAGCTGAATATATAGGTACATATTAGACACAAGAAGGCGATATTTACGTAATAAGCTACGGGTATATTTACGTTGTTTGTGTTATTCATACAAACAACGTGTGGCAGGTACACCTTTAATAGTTGATTGATGAACCTTAATGTCATCTTTGAAATATTAAATAGCTTGTATAACCACTTACCATATGCGATGGTTCGTGAACTTCCTTGATATAAAATGGATTTCTGAATGAAATATGATAGAAGGCAACAATAACTAATTCTGATCTAATTTGAGACAAATATAGAACTCAGTAAATTTATTTAATTAAAATGATTCAGAGAAGTTAAACAAGCAAGAGTCAGCACATAAACTGAAAGATAATAACTATTTTGAGAGTATTATAAGGTATAATATTTTTTTTATTTCACATAACGTATATTAAAATGGAATATTTGTACATAGAATAAGTTAGGTTAGATATAATTTAGTTTAATCATGTAAATAATACTTTTAGTTTAAGTTATAAATATTATTGTTATTGAAATTATTGTATCTAGGATATTGCGAGTTGTATATCGAAATTGTAATGATGGTTGGTATTGTAACTCGTATCAAATGTGTTTCATGAAAAGTACCAAGCACTTTATGGTTCGTGTTAAAAATTAATGGAGCTGCTTGTGTGAGGAAAATGGCCATGAATATTTAACTTGCCTCCTGACTCTATTTAACCTTCATGACGTAAAAAAAATTAACTTGTATTATATCGCATAGTAAAATAAAAAAAAATAATTATGCATTCAAGACTAAAAATTGAACTATATGATATTTAAAACTATTTTTACACTTGAGAACAACATGGGGATCTTTTTATGGAGATGATAAAGATGAACAATAAAATATATTAGACAGGCGAAACTGCAGTTTTCGATGTTTGGACGTTTGGATGTTTGTTGCTGTTTCACGGCAAAACGGCGGAAACGATTTGGCTTAAATTTGAAATGGTGATGGATGTTATACCTTGGATATAGTAGGTAGGTTATACCTATATTTTATCCCAAAAAAGTTACCGTGAGAATTACACACAATCATCGGAGACACGGACGAAGTCGCAAGCAGCAAATAGTTGTGTATGTTTACGTAAATCATTATAAGTAAACACGTTGCTCTAAAATCATAATTACCTAATATGTACCCTATACAATATACCTATGTACAATGTTCATACTATATCTTTAACCGTTCATTTCTAAAACATAATCTCGAATAAACGATATCAAGTGGGGATTCACATTTTCATTTCCTAATCTATCAATACTATCACGGATCGCGTACAGGCAATGACCTTGAACCTGAAAAGCGGGAGGTAGTTCGAGGTCGGCTTACCCTTGTAGGGCTGAAACGTCCATCTGATAAGTGTCGGGGTGTTTCAAATTCAATGTTTCTATTAAAAATATTGATCACGACGCCTTCTACGACAAAAGTAGATAATTTGCAATATGAACTTTTGATCGTTTACGGATATCATTCACTAAAAAATAAGACGACATTTTTGATGACTAAGCGATTCACGAGTAAGTACTTTTACTACGAGTACCTAACATAAAAATTTAAGTACCTAAATGTGTTATTTATTTTATTTTTTTATTTCATTTTTGTCATAAAAATACGGTTTAAGTTCATGATTTTCGTCGAAACGATATGATGAACTTTCAACTTTTTCTCAGAATTGATTAATTTGGGCATTCCTTGCTCTTTGCGTGTACCCTTCAATTACCTATTTATAGGTATCGTAACATATTAAACGATCCTATAACATGTCGAATTTTTATATTATTGACAAACCGTTTATAGTAAGTTGTGTCTAAAGCTATGAGAAATAACTAAGTTACACAAGAAGTAGCAATGCTAGTATTTCCGGGCGGTCAAGGTGGCTTATTGTGATTTACATAAAACGCAAATATTTCAGTAGTACTCCCCATTGTTATAACGTAACACACGCTAATATGGCAAATATTAAATTTACCAAATACATTAACCTCATTTTAAAGAATTTAAGAATTTCTCTTGCATCCTAGTTATTCTAGTACCATTAGTACTATGTACCATAGTAATATGTATTAAAAAGGAAATGGACCTAAATTTAACATCTCAAAACGAAAATAGGTTAGCTATACTTACGTGGAGATTTATATTTGGTATATATTAATACTAATATATAATGAGCCAAGATGGCCTAGTGGTGCGAACACGTGGATCTTAACCAAAGGTCACGGGTTCAAACCCTGGCTAGCACCGCT
>DVXP01000302.1:0-22729 GCA_018235645.1 Junonia grisea | reverse complement strand
CTGGCTCTAAACTACCTCCCTGCCAATTTTCAGCTAAATCGGTTTAGCCGTTCTTGAGTTATAAGTGGTGTAACTAAAACGACTTTCTTTTATATATATAGATTTCGCAAAAAAAAGTTAAACCAAGCAGATAAACCACAACCATTTTAAATGGTCTTTTACATAATGGTTAGTTTCAGTACCCATTTCATTAATTATTATTATTTAGAACGAATTTATTACTCTCCCGATTTATTACAATATTATATACATCTATATTACGATAGATAAATAAAATTTAATCTATCTGCTTAATACAGATAAACGAATTGTTTTGTATGGATTAAAACTAAATATAAATACAATCTTAGTGATACTTTCAATCCACACCTCGCATGTGATGACGCCTATTAAATTCCACCGTCGCAATTCTTTAACATTAGGTCTGATATTACGCATATTTAAGATATATGTATGTCGACAACATATCGCCCTAAACTGTTAATGGGCCCAGATATTATACTGTCTAATTTACTCTTTTTTTGTGACATAAATATCTCTAGTAGACGAAGGTAGAGTCTTGCTCATTTTACGCGCTTGTGCATTTTAATATTTTTAACCTCAATCCTTTATAAAGCTTTACAACTTGAAAACAAGTTAAATTGGAATGGAAGAATTTAAATCATTTAAACAGATTTATTCCCGAGAGACTGGTATTTAAGGTTAAATTTTAACATAAAAGTTTTTTTATGGCTGACAATTTACATAACGAAATGTAGGTGAAAGAAACATTTATGATATTAAAAAATCGTAACCGGGTCAAGTCTAGTCATTAAATATTTAACCATCGTGGACATTAATGTACACAACTATAAATAACAAATACTTCAGAAATTATTAAGCACCTGTCCATTTATGTTCATGTGATACAATTGAATCTAGATAGGAATGCCAACAATTTACAATGTAGGTACGTCGATTTAATTCCAGAAATAAATTTCATTCCTGGTTTAATGTATCAATTGGTCACACAATACAACCAAAATCTAAGTGAAACAAAACAAAATAAACCAAAGGAATACAATAAAACATAACAAAACTTATATACATACTTACATGAGACTAGATCGAATGCTTTCTTATCCTCCGCGACTTTAATCTGGCACGTCAGCAAGTTGACCCTGGCCGGTGTTTTGTTCTCGTCACCGTGGAAGATGTCCAGGAACCCCTCCGCCGTGACCCTGCACCGTCTCTTCTGCCAGACCCTCCGAACTTTTCCCTCAGACTTCTTCAAGAGATACCCGCTCCTCGTCACACCATGCTGTTTGTCACCTTGCAGCTGGTGCAGCGAGTACCCGCCCACTGCCGCAGCGGCCTAATCGATAAAACGAAGACATAAGGCCCTGATCAATAAAAACTATTACGACTCGACCTATTACGCTTCAATTAAGTAGTCGCGTTAAGAAACAACTAATACAATTAACGTTCGTTGCTAAGTTAGCTTTATCCTTTGAAAGGATTCGTAAGTGGCTTATTAGTGATTAACTTTCTTTGAATACTAGATTCATTGTTAAGATTTTAATTCAATTACAGTAAATTCATGTTTTATGTACGATAATGATACTACTCGTAATCCTACCTCTCTGTCCTGTGGCGTCGCCGCTCGTAACATGTTCCGTAATTCTAAAAGCCGCCGTCGCTCGTCGTCTTGTTGCTGCCTAATTTTCTGTAATTGTACGCTGAGATCCGCGACGTAGACGCCGAAGTGCTCGATAGTCTTCAGGCCATCTTGAAAGTAATTGGTTTGTGCGTGATAGTACTCCACCAGGTGCTGTAGAAGCTCGATTCCCTTCTTCGTTTTTATTTCGTTGAACTTTATCAGGTACTGGAACAATTTTTCAAATCACAATATGATAAAACGTGAAGCCACGCCAGCGTCACTACAGACTGGGAGACGCCGTGCGTTGCGCGTGGGCCTATTACCGCATCAGGGTATCATCACGCGTCGGGATCAAACCGAGCAGGAATCGCACTGTGGAAACACGCAAATTATTCGCCCTTCCGCAGCTAAAATTAAATCTGATGACGCACGCGCACGCGCATCGTATCATAGTAGATCCCGATTTGTATTTCGAAGTTGTGCAATAATAATACGCGACCTTGCACAACTGTCTTGGCGTCTCGCCTGCTATTTATACAATATTACGATATTTGTTTCATTAGTATTAAATTAACTGATATAACTTTAATAAAATTTAAATTAAACCAACTAATAATTTACGTTACTGCCGCTAGGTATTGTTATCAACGATTGATTATGACACAGACAGGCAATCAATAATTAAAATGCAAGGTATCGAGTCCTGTAGACGCGTGGGCCGAGTATGGTTTATCGGAGTCAGGAGTGCGTTCACGATGGAACACACAACAAAGCTAGGGTCAAGACGGCTCGGCAGCGGCCCTGCGCGGCGCAAGGCCGGTCGATGACCTGACGCTACAGTACCGCACTGACTAAAGCACCTCTACCTTTCTTTTATTATTTACTGCACCGACCACATTATACGAATTAACTAAGTAATTAATATGATTTTTTAGGCATGTTTGATTGCGGATGTTGATTTTTGATTGCGGAGGGTTAAATCAATTTTGTCCCTTGTTTTCAGTTTAATTTTAAGTAATTAATGTCATCAATTAAGTGTTGCTTTATCTAAAATATGTTTACATTCAATTTAGGAATGTGAATAGTTCCGAGTGCACACGATAATGATCGAATCTCGTCAGGAAGTGAAGTCAACGGAGCACATCAGCGTCACACCAGGTTCGTTCAAAAGGCAACCGTTAACTGTTTATAGTGAATGACTCCCTATCATTGTTAAATGCGACACAGGCATCAAAAGTAGACTATGCTTAATATAAAATACAAAATTTCTATTCGTATCCCATAAAGAACAATAGAAAACGTAGAAAAGAAATTGAGAATTGGTCGATGATTTTTAATCCATCTAAAGCTAGAAACAAAAAACTACTATGCATGTTCAATAAAATTGCGCTCTTCTCCAACTTCAACTGCAATCAGAGAGCAATCAATTTTGTGCTTCGATTTGAAAGCGAAATATGTTTTTTTGAATTTCCCAATCTCATATTTGCTTTCCACATAAAGCTCGTAGTTATCAAAATAAATAAAGTTGAACTGCATTAATGAGACGTAGGGGCAATCAATTTCGGGCTGGCAGTAGTGCAATAACACAGCCGCGAACGCTTTACATACACGCATACTTTAACGGCCATAGATAAGCGAGGAACAGACATTTGGCATTCCGGAGCGACATGGATTTCGAAAGTGCCAACAGACTGTAGCTACGAAATTTGTTCATTGTTTCAAACGTACAAAACTTGACACGAGTTTTTAAGTGCTAACATCGAGAATTGGCACGGTACTTACGTTTCGTACAGCTGTCTCCGAGCAATTCAAAGGCGTAATCAAAATAACTTACTGTGGAAATGTAAATTAATGTCATTGTCAGTGCCTACGACCTCCGTTGTTCTCGTGCGTCGAGACGTAACTTTGGACAACTTTGAACGAAATCTTGTTTATCTTTAGTCATGAGAATCAAAATTATTCATAATTTATACGAAATAAAACAAAAGGCGTACATTGTTTTGCTTAACTAATCGTACAATTAGTTTCGCAGTATGACAAAGTTTTATGTGACTAACGGCATTCGCGACCGCGGCGACCCGTCCGGTTGATGACAGCGACACATCGCTGTCACGAGCCGCGACATTATCAGCAAACATTTGGTAATTACATTCATTTACATAACCATATTACCAGATACCGCGGGTTTCATCCAGATATTTATTGCAAACGTACAATAAATATCTGAATAAATATAAATATCTGAATGTAACAAACGATGTAGTTACCAATTTACCCTTTTGGGATTGCCTTTGGAAAAATCCGTTCTTAGTGGATCACTATTATGCAAAAGCAATATTCCTGCCTTTCAAGATACATTGACTACGTGACACTACATCATGGTAAATATTTTTTTATGTATTATGTAGAACATAATGACACTATTTTATTTTTGACACAGATGATAACATTAATGATACAATAGATAACACGATATTACTCAGGAAAGTTTTTTATTGTTTTAATACATATTATTGCAATGTATTGTCTGTTGTATGCAAATGTATGTATGTGTTAAAATAATTTTAAAATTTACGTACTTGCCTTTATAATCAGTCCAACCAATGAGAAATAACTTTTACTTTTTAATCGAGTTTTCTACTTTCATAATGCATAAACTTATCAGCTGCGATGAATTACAAGATAAAGTTAAGTGGCAGTTCTTGTATAATGTTTGTATTTGTTTACACTTTTAGATTATAAAGGGGCAATGATACATGGAGGACGCCCGACCAGTTTAATTGTAAGGTCGGTCGTTACTCTCTTTCAGATAAAACCGATACAAAACATATACAACCGATCTAATCGATTCTCAAGTACATTCATATTATTAGTATTATAACCTAGATAGATTCATTGAAGACGATTATATTGAAGTTGGTAACTTATAGTCGACGTCTCATATTGAAAAGTCTTTAATAATGCTATTCAATAAAGTTTGAACAATAGAGGTTGTAGTCAAAGGAGCTTTGTTGCAGAATAAAAAGAAATCCACTTAAGACTTATGCTAGACATCAGCAATATTATATTTTTAATATTACAACCAATTTCGTTATTTGATCACATCTACACGAATAGGTACCTTTATTTACATAAGGAGCCTCAGTGTTTCATACGTCGAGCGATTTAGGCTGTACACTATATAAGCCTCTTAGAATTTCACCAAATATAAACGTTTTTCCGCGTATCCTTTGAAAATCGAATTCATAATATGTGTATGTAAGACAATATGGTTATCACAACAAAGAATTTTAGCAAACTCTTGACTAAAAATATTCTACAAACCATGAACTCTACCATGTTTTACTAACAATAATTGCTCGTTTAAATCGTTCTTACACTTCCGTTCCAAAAATGTTCATAACACATTTAACGTCGTTAGTTTTTTAGTATTAAAAAGTCTACCCTAGTAAAATTCTTTTGAAACGTAACGACTTCAACGTAATAAAGTGTTCGGGCAACAAAAAGGCTTTGTGTGCCATAACCTATTTTTCTGCGAAAACTGCTCTTACAAGACGACTCACTTAGAAAGTGTTGCCGCTTTCATAAAGTTTGAATTTCCGTGTAAATAAAAGAAATTTTCGTACCATTCGTAAAAGATCTAGATTTTTCTTTTCAATACAACAACAAAATCGCTCCAAATATTATATCGTACAATGATAGAATATTGTCACAAATGTTTATTTAATTTATTTTTCTTTTTTATACTCTTTACTATTATTTATATGGGTACCGGAGGCCCAATTCCCCCACCCCTTCCCCATTAATTTCCCATCCAATCCCTCTCCATACCCCCTAAAAGACCGGCAACACATTTTGTAGCTCCTTTGGTGTTGCAAGTGTCCTTGGGCGACAGCACTCACTTTCCATCAGGTGATCTGTCAGCTCGTTTGCTGTCCTATCCCATAAAAAAATATATATTATATCTATATCTATACACTCACCTCACACATTTGCAACTGGAACAGTCTCCGTTCCTTCTCCATCTCATCAGCTATCTCCGCCGGAGTGACCTCACTGCGAATGAGCCCAGCTTCCTTCGCTTGTGACTTCTTCTCCTTCTCAATCTTCAGGTACTTCGACTCGTAATCTTTGGATGCCTTGTCGAAAGGCCTCTTCAAATCACCCTTAACCCCCCGCAGGTCGCCCTTCAATAGACTGTCCACGGGAAACATCACGATGTTGTTTATATTTTGCATCTGTGGAATAAATAAAAAATAGAAAATAATCTACATAAAAAAAAAGCTTAAATTAGGAATTTACAATACAGATACATTTTCTTACAGTGGTTAAGTCTACATAGTCCAAGTAAGAAGATACAATGTATAGAAAACCGGTAGTAGGCAATAAAACTACCTTTTTATAAATATAAATTCATATGAACGTAATTGAATTCATTACCATCTAGGTTAATGATTTTGATAGCTAATAAATTCAATCACTAGAATGTAGTGCCAATTTAATGTTACATTTAGACTAAAAGGAGGTTTCACTTATAATAACCAGTTTCATTTTAAAATAAACATACAAGCATTCTTTTTAACACTCTGTACGTTTAGAAACAATTTACTAAAGGAAGTTTTTAAATTCCGAGACACCCACTACCACTTACAGCGTTATTTAACGTTTAGATAATAAAGATTACATTTTTACATTTTAAAGGAATTTCATTTTTTTTATTACAAAACATCTGCATTCCGTCGACCGTCGACGTGAATTTGAACTACAGCGATACACCCAATTGCCTCACATTTTGTTAGAATGTTTCACCTGGTTGCAAATGCACCGGCCGAATAGACGGCGAACTCGGTGTGCTGAATAGCGATGGCTGTTGGGCAACCTTAATGTAGTCATACACATGGTGCCTAGATACAAGTGGTATAATAATAACGACCGTGACACGAAAATCTTCGTTAATAACGTCTATTCATTCTCTACAAATCTGGAATAGGTACCTACCTACATTAAATTCTTTTTTCATATCGTGTGAAGTAATTTATGTTACGAATGCGAATAAAATTTAAAAGTTAAGCGTCGTTAATATTACTCTGCCCCAGTTTTTTCTATTCAAGACTCGTAGAGTAATAGAGCCTACGTAAGTCTCATACCGTCATAGAATTACGTATAGAGTTAAGGACGCACTTAATATTAAATCCTGTTATCTATCCTACGATATTCATAATTTTAAAATATTAAAAAAAAAAACCGTACATAAATTGAGAGCCCTCAGAGCGAGGGTTAATTGCGTAATCAATGGAGTGAACGCGCCACCGGCAGACGAGGGCCGGGGCCGAAAGGGCTGTCACTCGTCACATTGAAACCCTCCTGAACAATATCGTAGGCCATTGAACACCGCGCTAATTAATAAGCTATAGAGGAAATTGTCGTCAGCATGTCTCTATGGTTTAATTTGACGGAAACCTAAGTAATTGCTTAATGACACGATGTTAATAATTCGCGTCGTTACTTAGAATAAACTTGTTATAAGTCGTTTACTTATTTACAAATAATAACGATGTTAATGTTAATGTTAATGTATGTATGTAATGGTATTGTAAATAAAATGTCAATATTGTTTGTTATGTTGAATGTTCCGTACATTATGTTTAGGCTTCAATATTAATGGCATGTTGCCAAAATGTTTCAAAAGTTTTTAACTTCTTTTCCTTTGTAATAGTTATTTTATTGCCTTCACATAACCTCATATAATGTAATAACAATGTGTTAACTCATCAGTTTTACAAAAATGATATAATGTTTTAAACAAATTATACCCAACACTGTAAAAATTGGTCTTCTTACATTTTTCGTATATTAATGTTTAAAAGTAAGCTGGCTTTCAATAAAGCAATATCTATAAATATTTTATGAAATGGAATGTAGGTGGCGTATAAAATTTATACGTGAGTTTCTCGGACGTGGTTTAAAGATTCTTCTCATAAAATGTAGTAGAAAATGATACGACTCAAAGATAAACCTATAAGTATTATAGTATAAGGATTTTAAAATCTAGCGAGGTAAACAGGGCGAATATTAGTCGCATTCCATACATCGTAAGGACATGTTGAGTTAACGTAAAGTCAACCTACTTATACGAACGTATACGTATAAAAAGTACGTAAGTACAAAAACAAAACATTGTGAAAATAATCCTGTACACTTAAGAATAGCAGAATTCATTCTCAACAAATAAAAATGTAGAACAAAGGAAACGGAGATAATAAATTCAACTTAACCACTTGTGATAGAAAAAATAAAAGCGAACGAGAAAATATATGTCAAGTGGTGCGCTGTTTACGAGCGGAAAAACTTAAATTGCAAAAGTATGCTTTCAAACGACAATTAAGCGATGGAGCAGTAAATGCGTTACGAGATTAAACTTACACAAAACTTTTATATGTAGAACGAACATATAAATTGTTATAACTCTTAACATATGACATAGAGGCCGCTATAACACCTCGTCTGAAACGAAACCTCCAACTTACAAAGAAAAAATATTCCGCAAAAACTGACTGCTAAGTGCTTGGCCACTGTCCAAAGTGGTTTAAGAAATAATCATTTAAATTTTCCTCCAGTGAAAAAGTTTTTGCTTAACTTGGCATTTCAAATTCTAAAGAATATGAAGTTAAATAGATTTTTCTTAAACTTCTTTTCAAGTACTTTTATGCGATTCTTTAAGCCATTCCGATTTTTATCACTTTTTCTGTTTAATAAAATTTTATCTTCCCGAATTATTCATTAGTCGGTCTATATTTAAATATGAGTAATGCGGTAAACACTATTTTTAGTTGTTGATTTCAAAACTGCTGTAGCGCAACGATACCCATATCTATCTGTTTGCAATCTAAAGAATATCTCGAACACAATGCCTCACACGCCATTCTCATATAACACGTCGTAAGCACGCTCGGTTACTCGCAAAAAATACTCCGCATATTGAAATTTATCTAGCAAAACATGATTCATTTTCCGCACTATTTGAATTTGAAATGCATATGAGATAAAACAAATTTTGGATGTTGTGAAATCAAATATTTGCTCTAACTACATAATTCACAACTCATTTTGCTTGCTTTATTTAATTGTTGGGAAAAATGTTAATGCATATTGCATTAAATTATCGTAGACCTTCTTTCGCTATATACATATTTATGAGTATGCCCAGATTAATAACTTATGTAACATACCGTAACTAGAATGTAGTGTCTGGTTTTTGTGCGATGCGAACGTATTCTACATAATATAATGATAATGAAACAATGAACGTTGCTCTAATTGAGAGCACGCGCGTGCTTCTTGACTATTGTATGCAAATTGCTTGTCATGAGATCGTTGTTAGTTCTTCACTTGACTGATGTAGAAACAAAACGTATATTCATGTTGTTCATTGAGTTAAAACATGCTTTCAGTCATCATAATTGAAACTATAATTACATTTAGTTGGAGAATGAGAAACGATTTAAAAAAAGCACTTAGCAAAACAAACAACATATTGCAATCTGTGCTTAACAGGTACATAATTATAACATAATGGGGTTCAGCTTTAGATGTTTGATTTTAAACGTAAACACTGAGCTATCTTAATGAAAACATATTTTAAGCAAGTGTTTTTTGACATAAAAGACAATTTCTAGCATTAGGTCAGTAACGAATATGAAAAAGTATTCGTATCACACATTTTGTTCTTAAATTCCGGAATTAACTAGACCATACAATGAAAGGTCGTTTCCATGTTAATAATAAATAAGTATAATAAAAGTTATGTAAATACGCTATAGCGTATTTAAGTATACTTAAGAACACAAACAGTTAGATCATTTTGATATGCGACTAGCGTGACTTCAAACTTTATATTACCTTATATTACAAAATAAACATGCAACTCATACGACACAATGTTTATGACGATAGAGTCGTAATAATAATTTGAAGACGACTTAGTTTTTATTATACAATTACTACGTAACTAGAATTAGTCGAAGAAAATTTAGATCACACCGCCAAAGTAAAAGTCGTGTAAAAATTGTATGGATTATTTAACATAGGAAACAATTTAGGTTTAAGTAATACGTTTTGTGTTAAAATTTTTATGTATTCAATAGTTACTGTATGTTTCCAAAATAAATAAATTAAAAAAAAAAAAAAAATGTTACAAGCGGTCGAATCCCTAAAAAGGAAAACGCAAAAAAAGACAAGTTAACTTTAATTAGTAGCCCCAAAAATAATCCACAAAGATAATTATAGTGGAACTTAAAAAATCAAAGATATTTAAGAGTGATATAGTTTTTATTGTTACCGACATAGAATGGAGGAGGAAACGGAGCAGAAACGCAGGACCTCTCATGCGAAACGTGACATACCGTGAAGTCATTGAGTAATGCGCTAGGACAAGTTGTGCTAAGTGAACCTCTCACCTCGCGGATAAATTCATTCAATCGATTTTATCATTCAAATTATAAACTGCAGCTATACATCAAAATAATAACATTGTTAGCAACAATTTCTTACATTCAACATAATTTTCAATCACTACTTATCCCGAGTGGTTAATTCGTGTCGTATTTTGGTAATTGTAAGATTGTTGTTATTACTTCTTAGTCCTTTAAATCATAACATACAAGTCTATAGCCAACATATTTCTCTATCAATTTATGATTGTTCCTCTAACAAAGCGGACTGGTAGTTATAGAGATTTACTTGATCAACAACAAGATTTAAAAATATCGCATCGCTTTAAAAAGCTTCGAGAGCAAGTTCGCAAAAGTAGGATAGATTTATTCAAGGTTTAATAAAAACCGACATTAGTTCGTTTAACTCGTTAAAAAGTAGGGACCTCAGTGCGCGATAAACATATTAAAGCGCGAGCTAGAAGGACAAAGGACTAGCGGCGTGTCAAGGGCAGGGCGAGGATTCTGCGCAGTTCCCGGGAGACGAGAGAAATGGAACGAGGTTGCACGGCTATTCGATAAGAGAAATAAATATAAACCTATACTCTACGTAGCTCATAATACTAAAAACATAGGTAACTTACTTCCAGGTAACTTAATAAGTCGGATGTTAGCACAAGAACGTAAACAAGAATCAATAATTCAATCCGATTCGATTTGTAATGCCCACCTTCATTAAATAATAATTTATTTCAGATAATAATGATTGGTACAGAGAGCGCTAATACATTTTTAATTATTTCATTATTTAGATAGATTATACTGTATTTCATAAAAATTTATTACATATACAAACGCTAATCCTTGTTCTGCTTATCATTTTCCATTATTAGCAGTGGCTTGAAGGTAATCTCATTTTCCTCTACGATTAATCGTATTGGCAAACGGTCTATTGAATAACATTGTAGGAAAACGATGATATAAATCTGCGATGATCTAATTGATACCTTAACACACGCCCGGCAACAACACAGGGTCGGCTGATCGCTACCCTGACCTATTTGTTAATACAATCTGTGCGCCCACGCACCTCGCCTGCGTCAAGTCAATCACCGTTTAACTCGCTAAATCGTTTTATATCGCAGATCTTCTAAGAAACAAACGTAAACCTACATAGATTTTAGTACTGTTTATGCAAATTTTAAACGCGTTTCTATAAAGTTAAAACGAGTAATTACTTAGATTTAGGAATTAATGTCAAATATTTTTAGGTTTATATTGTCTGTTGTTGGCCTGATAAGGTCCCACTGTACAAAAAAGGTTTTCTCTACTGAAGAAAAGATCTCAATCCATCATACTGCTGCAATATGCGAAAAAAAATGTACCTCAGCTCTATTTTTATCAAGTTGAAGATGCCAAGCAATTTAAGATGGTTAGCTGATTTATGTTACTAAACTTGATTAATAAAAGAACATATCTACACATCAAAGGAGGGACGTGGCAATCTACTTACGGGAACACATTTTGCGTTCCCTGAGGCTCCACGAGCTCGCGAGACGACCCTCAATAACATAATTTCCGCTCTCCGCGGGCTCAGATTACTTGGCAAGACCCGGGGTGGGAGATGCTTGATATACTAACAATATTTCTTTTCATATTTTACGGTGTCAATCATATTATACATACATCTCGTACTTCTGAATTATTCATATATTATTGGATTTATCGTTATTCATATTTTCTTGAAAGTCATAATCAATGGCTAAATTGCCCCGAGTGTAAAGCTAAAAGCGATGTCATAAAAACATAGTAATATTACTTTCTATTTGGAACGCTACTTGAAAAAACGCGAAATTATTGATGAGCTTAGAGTTTCATTAGATTAGAAGGTAGATTGGCGGGTAAACAATCTGAGCTCTCCCGATGTTTTTTTTAATTATATGTCTTCAGGCGAAAGAAGAATTTCCTTTATGAGCCAATCTTAATATACTATTCCCTATATTTTTGTACATTATTATATTAGTGAAAGTTGTAAAATAAAAAATACACGCAAAAAGGTATAAATAATCAATAAAAAAAATGAATACATCTGTTTAAATATTTAACCGGCTTTTTCTAGGTCAATACTATCATTATCGATATTTATTTGGCACGGTTGTAAACTTGTCGCGTGTCTATTTATGTGAAAATATTGACACTTATTAATGTAAATTGTCTAAAATAAGAATTGGAAGAAAAATACCTTGAGAATTTTTACTGTACAAATTAAGAAGTTATAAAAATATCACAGAAGAGTTCCATGTAAATAAGCTACGCAAATAAGTCGGAACTCTGTTATAACGTTACGATCGTCATTATATTTAACTAGAGCTGAAATAAATTTTCTCATTACTGGGATACTTTTCGCCGCGTCCTCGCAAACGACCTCACTTGATTGCTCTAGCTCCTTTCCTAAGTAATAAATGGCTGACTGTTTTTATACAAGAGCACTCTCTGTTCAAGTTTTACTTGAAAAGAAGTTGAAAATATCATTTTTCAGCTTTAAATAGCAAACGGCTGTAATAATCGTTACAGTTTCATGCAAACGAGCTTGAACTGGGGCATATTACAAGTACGCCGTACATAATATGCAAATTGGAAAGCAAATGCGGTTTATACAAATACCAACTATGTTGTATATAGTAAATGAATAAAAACTGTAAATGATAAAGTGTACGCTGTTAGCAAAGGCTCTATATTTAAAGACGTTTTCTGTAGTAAGTTTTCTTATTTTTATACGCAATGTTTGTTTTTGAATGGTCTCTGTTTTCACGTAAATTTTTAGGTCACCTAGTAATTACATTAAGATAATATTGTGATATTTTAACCGGACATAAAAATATTTAAACCTGAAAAGGAGGGTTATAACAATATAGACACACTCTTTTAACAACATAATACTTATATGGTTATTATACTAATATACCGAAGAAAATACACAATATTAAAAAATTCCCTACAGGAACAAAAGATAATTCTCTCACTAACCAATGTCTTCATGAGTGCCGACAGTTCCTTGGTGACGACGGCGAACTTGAAGAAAGCGGCACCAATGTCGGGCTCCGAGTATTTTGTGAGCGCGTTCTCTCCCAACCGCTCCAGGGCTCGCGACAGGTACATTTCGTTGTCCACGTGAGCTACACAGATAAAGAAAAATATTATATCTAGTCATTTCAATCGCGAACTTTCAAATACGATTCAAGAAACTTGAATAATCTGTAGGGCTATTCCGACCAAAAATCAAGACTCACTCAAGTGAATGCAGTCATTTCGCCCATTCGGTGTATCAAATTTGAATTGTTAAAAACTTGCTACAGAATATCCAATGCATACATTTTACGTCAAAAATGACAAATACTTAGTAAGACTCGGCCGCATCATATCGCGTGGCGCTACATGTACAATCGTGTGAGTAAAGTGTAAAAAATTCGTTTGAGTGAGTTTCGATTTTTGGTCGGAATAGCCCTACTGAACTATGCGCATTACCGTGGGCAGTACAAAAATCAGAGTCGAAATTACTTCGACGGACATGAGCGAATTCTAAATCGAGTCGTGTTCAAACATTTCAAGTTAGACGAATTTACCTATAATATTTCTTGAGATATTTAGATCCTATCGAACTGTTGTCGATTTTCCATTCTGTGATCTCATTATGGGCCTACATAAAAAGCAATTTGTAGATTCTATAAACGGACATTAATTCTAAAAATATAAAAAAAATGTATTTGCAAACCCAGTAATTGACCGTTTTTGTTGATAACATAAAAGTTATCGACACGCGACAGTGAATCGAACCTTTTCATAATAGGGCTATAAAAGTTTTATCAAAAAAATCAATTTCAGATCAACGTAAAAAAAACAGGAAAATGAAAAATTAACAGAACATTTATAGGGCGAATTATTATGTAAAACGACTTATATCTTACAATTTTTCATCTACGAAAACAATTTCGCAGCTTAGGTAATACAAGATTCATTTAGATTTAATTTCCAGTGCAGCACAGTAATTAATCCTACAAACGGAATGAAATGTTACCTAGCGAGAGATAGTAACTTAAGCCGGGCATTTGTAGGTGGGTTTCTTTCATCATACAACTGGTACAGCGAATTTAACTCAAGCCCGGGATTTCATTACAATGGCCACCGGCTTTGTTTCATTGTTCGGAACTTGCACCAGTTGATAGTGTCCTATATAGCCAGCGTCGGACGTTTGAGTAATTAGCTCGTAGGATACTAGGATTATACCATCAGTCGTATTGAAACTTATAGTTTTAATTAGATATCAAATAAGTTTATAACGATGACAAATTGAAAAGCCTTAAGCTATTTTGGTAGATGTATATACATTTATTTATAAAGTCTATTCACATCTTATTGCAATTTGGTACGTAAGCCCAGAGTTTAATGATTTCTTTTAATTGGTCGATCAATATTCGTACTAAATACATGGAATTCTATGCGACTATGGGCCATACTACATAGTTTTAATGAAATACGAGAACGAATTTATAAATTACTGAAATTGAAAAAAGAATTAATTTTATTCCAATTCTTTCGTATTCGTAGACGTTATCTGAACTAGAATGTTGTTTAGCCCTTTAATGTATGAAAAGCTTAGCCGCGTTGGCGGTAAGGAGATACGAAGACGGTGATCCGTGTCGAGGCCCACATTTGCTAGCTCTATCTTATCGACGCTTTCTGAATATTAAATGACGTTACTCGAGCCTTTCAATTTCTCCGCTGGGCTCGTATAATCATTTCACTACCACTTTGTATGGACTAAACGAAGACTTGACGGCCTCTCATCAACATGAAAAGGGCCATAATGAAACAAAAACGCTATATATATCTATATATACGGACGAATCTAATATGCCCAAGGATACGCCAAAGAATCCCAATATTCTCAAACGTCCGCACGAGTATTTCATGCGCCAAATAATATCTTAAATACTCAAATACTACATACTCATCAAATTGATTACGCAGTAAACAAATAGAAACATATATTTTCAATTCTAATAATAGCAACAGTGCAAAATAAAATAACATCTCTGAAAATAACATGTTCTCATCGATAAACACATAACAGAGCCATTATTCTGCGTTTGTTATCGTATACCAAACGATAATAAAAGTAAAGGAAAACCGTCTTGGAGATGTTCCAATAATGATCTATAAACGATGCAGTATTGGCGCCGTAAGCGTGGAGGAAGTTAAGGTGGTGAGATGTTTTTATACTTTAACGTAATATGGCACATAAGAATGTCTGAGGTTGTTTGGTTGTTTTTGCAGGCGCGTGCGCACGACCTTGCCGTCTGCGGCTAAGCGCAAACCAAACCCGTAGGACCAGTTCGCGGCTCAGGTCGGAGGCTGTAAACAAACTCTAGCACGCGATGGAATTGTGAAGTCAATAAACTCCAGCACTCTACCTAACGCTTTGGACCAAGCATAAAAGCGAGAGTTACTGTTTCAATTTGATTAACGTTAATTCATGGCAATGCGAGAAGGCATGGATACCTAGATTGTACACAAACCTTACAGTTATCTACAGAGCTACATTCATCTGACCAATTTTATTGGATTTGTTTTACCTCATTGAATAAAACAAGTTACCTACTTCGTGGAAAACTTAGTTAAATAATGTTTAGTAGGTAGGTACATTCCAAGTGTAATAAAAATGTATATTCAGCACACCTATTCAATTATGCAGCAATAAATATATATTAAGCGATAAAAACAAACACTTCAAGCATTTTACGGAATTGAATAAGCATAAATAGCGTAGATGTACTTAATACTCCGAGTGTACACATGCGAAACCCACTTTCTTTGAATTGCACATCAAGAGAAATTTCCATAAAGCCGACTCCGGTTTATTAAATCCTTATTACGGGTCATAGAAAAAACATATTGAATCGACAATTTCCATCTAATACTTATGGAAACGACATTGATTCGACTTAACGAGAACACTATAAAATATTATTTACTTCTAAGAAAGGATTTTATGACAAACCACCTTACCATGCACTATGTAAACTACTGGAATATATATAATACCTAACTATCATTTGAATACAGAAATTTGATCGCCCATAATGCAGAATAGGTAGGTTATTTTTACCAATATATTACAATTTGTAAAGGTCCTAAATTAAATACTATATGTATAATGTTCCGGTAAGTATATAATAGTAAGTATTAAATATCAATAGCAAATGGGTTAAACCCGGACCCCATCTTTACGATTCAAAAATGTAGCAACGTTGTAGTAGAACTTTTCACCTTTCCTCTACAAAGACATGAATTCCACGAGTATATTTAGATTCTGTCTATTCATAACACATCCTCTGCATCTATTTCGAGTAGTTTCGTGTCGTCTAACGGAACACGAACCTAAACTCATATCTAAAACTGTTTCGTAAAGAGTGCTGTTTTTATCCCACCGGCATTTGAATACTGCGCCGTCGTGTCGTACCTAATAACTTAGTTCGACATACCAACCGAGACTAAAATAAACCGTAAAACGTTGTCTACATGCTTTAGACGCGGTCTTACTTAAGATCATCTCTGGTTCATTTATATCTTACACATGAGTACCATTCGTACGTGTGTGTATAATTGTTTATAATTAAGACATTTTACAAGGAGAAACTCAGAGCACATACGTTAAGTTTAATAGAAAAAAATGTAAACACACCATCTGATTGGCACCGGATGGTTTCCGTAAAGTATCGTAAACCGTAGACATCATAGTAAAGTAATGAATTTTGATAGAATAAGTTAAATAAATTAAGTTTTATGACTTATTGCATATAAGTAAACAAAAAATAAATACATATCTACACTAAATATAAATCAGAAAGCATCGTTGCTCATCACATATAATATATAGTAGTAATGTATAATATATAGTAGTCAGTATACTATCCCAGTAAATCGCTACTACCAGACTTGCTGCGAGGTCTTACCACTGTTCAACTGTATTTTATATCATGCTGCTCTATCTTAAATTAATAAAACAATGTTAACTTACCATTTCCAGAATTGTGAATAGCTTTTATCGCCTTCTTCAGTTTCGTTAAGCCGTCGCGATCGAAATCCAGGGTCTGTAACAAACAATCACAACATTATTCATCCTTCAGTTTGTTTGAAATAAATCTGAATTAGTCCTAAAAGTATTTGATATTGTATATTATAAATAATATTTTATTTTCATTCATTTTTGTATAATAACCTGTTTGTGCATTTTAAAGGCATTGAAATGCAAACGTTTATTTTAATAAAATGCAATATTATCGCAGTGAATTAAAAACTTGCACATAATCGCAACAATATTATATTGAATCCGATTAAAACGGCTTCTAAAAGTGAGTCCCTGACCCCATTCTTTAGCGGCAGGGTCATTCTCTGTGAACAGTTTTCAATAGGATCCACGAGCCATTCAACTCGAGCTGCAAACATCTGTCGCGCAAACGATTCATCAAAACCCCTTGGATTTGAACAACTGAACCACAAAAAATGCAACGGATTCCAAACGCGGATAAAGTCAGTTGATTTTTCTTATATTGCGAACACATTATAGCTAAGAAATTTATATCAACGTAACAAAAGACAATTTTAAACACGCTTGGCATGTAAGCAGTATCCAGAGTATGTAGGTATGTGTAATACTTTGTAAGTATAATAATTATAATACATACCAGCTTATATCTAGTTATTATGTAACATAAAACTTGTCCGCCCACAAAATCATCAATGAGTCACAAAGGACTTGATTACAAACAGTTACCTGTTAAACGTACTACGCAAAGTAGGTGGTTTAATTACAAACATTTGAAACATTAATAGGCTTTCGTGCAAAAACCGAATATTTCATTAAAACCCATTGTTTACAAATACATTGACCTCATTTAAAAAAAATGTTTATTGTGTTGTTGTTATTGTAGATAATTTTGACACTATGGTAAAATTATTTTTTAGACTACTATTTGGTTGCTATTTGGTTGGTGGACCCCAGTCGCGTACAATACAACCCTTGCGGACTAGGTCGTCTTTATTATAAATGGCAATTAAAGTTTATGCATACATATTATATTATCACTATAATCATTTAAGAAGCCACTGATTCATCTTTACATAAAAGATATTTCCGGTCCAGTCACCTTGTGGTTTTGCATTGTTTTTGTATGTTGACATCATACTACCTGAGATCGTATTCTTACTACTTCTGTTGATAATAATTAAGTACCTAACCATTTAAAAAAATACAAATAAAATGCCCTCGCAATTTAT
This sequence comes from Junonia grisea, assembly GCA_018235645.1. Taxonomy (NCBI): domain Eukaryota; kingdom Metazoa; phylum Arthropoda; class Insecta; order Lepidoptera; family Nymphalidae; genus Junonia; species Junonia grisea. The sequence goes on along the minus strand of DVXP01000302.1, from coordinate 4,324 downwards.
TTTACTTATTTTTTCTCATCATTTTTGTCTCTGTATAATTTTGCTTTTAACGATGAACATGTAACTACAATTTCCAAGATGTACCTAACATGAATTTTACTCCTTTTTCTGTAGCTAATCCCTTTACGCACTGAAACAAAATTAAACCCAAGGTACCAGCACTACAACATCTTACATCCATTTACATCGCAAAAAAGGTGTGATTAAGACACTTATTAAAACACATTAGGTAATCCAGTTTAGCTCAATCAGTGCGACTAACAAAAACCCCGCCGTCTCGTTAAACGCAAGCATACCACTTAGGGTCTTTCATCTAAATACCTGAGTCGCAATCTGCAGTACTTAATTGTTTCTCCGAGTTACTTCGCTCCGAATTCCTTTGTGCCATCAGTTCCAGGGAATACCTTGTACGGTAACTGCCTCTGTCAATGAGGTCACTCGGATTTCGCTTAGTCTCGAGTCATATTTCCCTGAGATAGATGATAATCATTTATAATATTTACAAGTTCGTACTAACTATACTGAAGTATAAATCTGAAGAGTTTGTTTAAACGCACTTGACTCAGGGCCTGAAAATTCTCTTTAGAGAAAAAAATGCTATATTAAACCACGCTGCATAGAAAAGAAGCAATATCATTGACTTCTTTTGTATAGCATAATTGTTAATGAAGTAGGTAAAAAAATAAACATTATTTTAAGAGAATATAACAATTAAGACGTGTACTAAACATAGTCATTTACAAAAATATTTTTGTTATTCTCAAGTTGTTTTATTTACAATAGGATCGCCTATTGTAAATAAAACAACTTGAGAATAACAAAAAATATTTTTATTATAGACTTTTACTAAAGTAATAACGTAAAGTCATTTTATTAAAAAAACACTTTTGTTTTTACGAACGTTCTTTGTTTGTTGAAACAATAAAATACAAAATGATTTGTTTTACTGTTATTTTTAACATATGATATTATTTCTGGTTGAGTAGTTGTTTGGTCGTATCGTGTTTCAAATGAGTACCCTATATTTCATGATAAGCGAATCTTTAAGTAGACGTTTTTATTAGTACAAGAGACAGCTGGCAAAGCAACACAGTCCGTTCAACAGATGTTCTTAAAGAGGTACGTACATATTTTGATACTTAAATATTTTAATAGCTTAAACAGCTTATTTAAAATCTATTACGATTAAATTAAACCAGTGGTCGTTATCGCTAACTTACGTTACTATTCATGTCTCAATAAATAGTTCTTGTCACATTTTTGGTCCTTCTTTACGTTTTATCCACGTGATGAGGCACAATTCCTTAGAGATTTTTCCCGACCCTAATCTTTTGGGATATTATTTTTGATGTTTCAAGGGGTCTCCAAACCTTTTCAGTGGTCGAGCCTTAAAGTTTGTATGTAATTTTGTATTTTAAATTATATTTGCATTTCAATTTGTATGTAATAGGTACCTAAAAGAAATGATAAGTTCTATCAAAACTCTAGAACTAATCAGTAACATTAATTAACGAATCCCTTACACATAACAATAAGTCAATAACGTTCATTCGCATTCGTTTAATTAACGTTTTATAAAATAACATAAATATTAGTTAGTTAATTAACGAGAAATCGAAATCGTTAATAAACGTGACAGATAGTATCAATGTTAGATTAATTTATTTCGAATCGGTTTGTAAGGGGATGTTCCAATACATTAAGTTTTTTATCAAACGACCATTAAACAATATCCCGATAAGCAGTCGCCTTAAACGAGAAACTAATGACGTAGTTTATTTTAATTACCAATGATTCATGTCTCGTGCTTATAAACTTAACAAGGTGAATAAAAAAATGAAAAAAAAAACAAACACAATTATCGGAGATTGTTAGTGATGTAAAACAATGCAAGAGCCGTGAATCATAAAGCTGTAAGCGCTCGTTCACGCCAATTAGTGAATCTAGCATCCGTGACCTTTGTACTTGACTCGAGATGAGATTTTCAGCGCTCACGAAATATGGAAGCGGAATAAGAACGGACCTTTATAAATACGATAGCGAAAGCGGTTGACCTTGTAACCTCAGTCTTCGACGGTCGTGATGACTCTATACGATATTTTTAATTTCCGAAATGTTTGTTGATCTATTAAGATAAGTGGACCAAAAATGTTCATGTTAGTACCTACACTTTAATACAGGCGTCACGTAGGTATTTACTAGATGATATTCATTAGATGGGTAGGATAAACACAAACATACATACCTAATTTTATACACACGTTTTCGTAATTTAACAACATAATAAAGAAACAATCAGAATGACGCAAATGCTTTGATGGACGCAGTTTTCAATAACAAAGATGACATCTTTAAAATAAATATTTCCTACGTAGTTTTTTATTATTTCATATAAGTTATCTATTTAGAAACCTACCTATAACGTTATATACTACACAACCTAGAAGCAAAAAATAGCATAAATAGTATAAATACATTAAACATCACATGTTTATAAACCGAAAGTACATTTTTTGTTTTCAGAGAAACGTTGTTAGAAAGTAATGGAAAACTCGAAACAAGATTTCAATCTGGGTCGAACTGGTCCCAATAAGACCACGCCGGCACATAAACACAAGTGCTGACTAAGAACCCTTTCACATGTGTTCTATAAAATATCGCTTTTACATAAAATTATCAATCGTCTCATGTAAAGACTTATATGAACTTGAGCGCACGTTTGAATACGAGATTTCCCTACTTAGGTTATAATAATAATAAAAAAATATCCAACAATGTTTTAAATAGCCAGAATTTTTGTAACCGTTCTAAGAATTATATGAATAACAAAAACAAACTGCGAACGAACCATTTTTACATGTAGTGATGTAGCCTAGTATTATTATTAAGTAATTAGAAAGTCTAAACATTAAAATTATAAACATGAAAAAATAACAGACGAAGAGTTCTACGCCCACGAAGTAATTAGTTTTTAAATAATAATAAAAGACTGTTACACGATATGACAAAACCTTAACTAGTTAAACTAGTTCAACATTGTGATGGGTAATTGACATCGTATACAGTTGCAAACTTGTATTATCCCATACATAATAATAAACTTGTAACAGGATCATGCTTGCACGTGGTACAATAAAAAATGTGTTGTAAATCGTCACTGGGAAGACAAAACTACTAAAGCGCAATAATTGTGGTCAATGACGGGCAGACAAAGAACGATGTTGGATAAACAAGGAAATGACGGATAAACACAAAGATAGAAAATCATTTAAGATCAAATAATTTTCTATCTTTACGTTTACATCATCCCCAAAAAGTAAGGCTGATACCATTGAGAGGTTTAATTCGATTTTTAATAACTTTTATCTTAGATAGAATAATTTATGCAAATGAATATTGCAGGTAACGATATACAAATAGGGTCGCGAGATCGTTCGAGTATAAAACAAGAGGCAGACACGATACGCGGATCATCATTTTATTGCACGAATCATTCCACTCGTGCATATAATCCATAACGTATGCGTCGTTACCAGCTTTATTGTTTATGTTTTTTTCACTTGTTTACTCGTAGTAGCAGCGTGTTCATTGTATACCTACTTGTTATGAATACGGTTCAATTGAAAGCTGTTGATAACAAAACATACAATCTGAACCTTGTTTTCTGGTTTTTCGACTGAAAATATATTTAAAGTGGGTATATAAGTGAGCTATAGAAAAAAATTTAGATAAGTGCTCCTTTAGTTAATTATTGGAAAATTGAAATCTCGTTGACTCACCAGACTTTAGATGTTGGGTGTTTTGACTAAAAAATTAAAAAATAATTAAATCATCATTCAATGTTTGAGTGAATCTCTTGTTAGATTTTATATTGTAATGTCTTTGTACGCTGTTCTTTTAAGGAGTTTTGAAACGTGACGATCAATTTAGTACATTCAATTTAAATCTAATTTCTAACACGACTGACTTTAAATACCATTTATCAACAGGCACTTCTTATATCTGTAAGTCCTACTTATTTGGAATACAATAGCTATGTAAACGTAGGCGTGAAGAACGACTTTTGAATACCTAAGTGATTATTTTAAATTACTTCAAGTGGAATGGAAAAGTTCTCGTTCTTTTGGTAGTCAAATAGTAGTTATAACTTTCGTCAAGAATTGATATAGATTCGGAGCCTACACTTTTTCCCATGCCGAGATGGCCTAGTCGTGCGAATACGTGGATCTTAATCTTTGATTAACACGGGTCACGGGTTTAAACCCTGGCTAGCACCGCTGGATTTTCAAGTGCTAAATTTGTGTTTAAATTCATCTCGAGCTCG
>DVXP01000301.1:0-22734 GCA_018235645.1 Junonia grisea | reverse complement strand
GAATTTTGAAAATTTGAGATTTTGACATGTTCTATCCGAATATTTACTTTGTCACCAAAGATTTTGTATATGATATGGTTTTGGGGGGGAGGGGGGTCATGTCCCCTGTGTAAGATTTTTAACATAATTTCCAATAACAGATTGTTTTGTTTACAGATGTGACGTGGCCTTAGGAGATGGATACTTACGGTAGCTTTACATCTTGAAAGTTAAACGTAAGTACTAAGTAGAAATATAAATTAATACTTATATGTAGTTCTGTAATATACCAACCTAGTTCTGTACCGATATTGACTGACAGAAATATACATTATTTACATGATCACAATCGGTAGTATTCTGTTATCTTTGTAAGTATCCTCCTGATGGAAAACTAAAATATGTTTGGCTATTGGTTTACATTATATAGATAGTATTTTGTTTTACTAGACTAGTGGTGACTACGTTGATTTAAACCGGGCATTACGTGTTCACACCCTGGCTAGCACTACTGAGTTAACAAGTTCTGTTTAGGAAGAAAAACTGACATGTATATCCACCGACACTCCGTGGAGCAGTGTGGTGGATTAATCTCTCTTTTTGAGAAGAGGAGGCAGTGAGACATTTGCGTTGTTAGTTGTAATGTTATTTTCCCTTTTTACGTTTTATTTATTTGCATAATGTTGTATTCAGAATAACGATGCCATCCCGAGTGCTGAACGCGCGAGCGGGCGGGGAGGTGAGCGTGGCGGACAGTCCGCTCGCTACCTTCGAGTCGCTGACGCAGGCCGCCGTCATCGCGGTCATGGGAGTGGCCATCGTTGTTTCTAATCTCCTTATCATCGCTGCTTTCCTCAACTTCAAAGGTATTATAAATACTTTTTTTAAAGCTGAAGCATTTCAACAAAATAATTCTTTAATTTATATTAGTTAAAAAAAGAATAAATTACAAAAAAAGAAAGTTTTAATAATTCACTTCTGTCGTGTCAACGTTTAAATTTTTAAAGTATTTTTTTAAGTTTTGTATTCAAACAGATAGGACAAAGCATAGGATTTTTTATATTTTCTGATTACTTATACAAGTAATTTTAATTATGATATCTATGTTGAACAATGTAATAATCGAAGGCAACTTCCGTATTATACAAGTACATAATGGCTACGTAATTTTACATAAATACAGCCAATAGAATCTTGCTAAGAAATATAAATAAAACTATACCATCATTATAAAAACGTCCAAAAATTATTTTCAGGCTTATCGAACGAGGTTATCAACTATTACCTTCTATCGCTTGCGGTGGCGGACTTGCTATGCGGGCTGTTCGTCGTTCCGCTGTCCGTGTACCCCGCCATCACGGGCCGCTGGATGTTCGGAGACCTCATGTGCCGCCTGGCCGGCTACGTCGAGGTCACGCTCTGGTCCGTCTCCGTCTACACCTTCATGTGGATCTCCGTCGATCGGTATCTCGCCGTGCGGAAACCTCTCCGTTATGAGACGGTTAGTGCGACGGTAGATATCTTTTTCCTTATTACTTTTCGTCTTCCACAAACTCGGCGCTCTGGTTCTACTGACCTCGAGAGATTGTTCAGGGCGTTAACATCGGGTCTCCATCAAATTAATGAAGTCAGTTTTAAAAATAACTAGCTTTGTAGACTACGATACCTTCTTCTTTCTCAAATCTCTTACCTCATTTATATCTGTTTATAGTTTCATTACATGGCCAATGTTTTAGTTGCCCAAGCTTACTTCCTGATAGAAATATTTAAAAGTTTTTAAAATATAATTAAAATCAATGTAATGATTTTTAACTTTTCCTACAGTAGAGCAATGAAATAGTATTATGTGACCATTTATGATTAAATATTAATAATTACAGTAACATTACATATCATACTTTTATTACATTGATGGAGAAATCAGATGTAATTGTCATGAACATATCATGAACATATTTTTTGCATGAATATAAAAAAATATCTTAAATATGCCATATTTTTATATTTTTCCTTATGCCTTGCATGTAAATGAGATTAATAATACTATTCGTTTAGCTAGAATTCTTGAATGTTGTCATCTAGAGCCAGAATGTCACAATAAATGAGCACAATCTGCACAAGTTTTTCTAGTTTGTTAAAGTTAAATAAAATTTAGTGATAGGTATTTCATCTAACTAGAAAATTTAAAGACAAATATAATTATTGTCTGTTAAAGTTTAAAATAAATAATAATTATTTTCGGTACCTTCAATAAAATACATTGAATTATAAGTCTCACTTTACACAAAGGAATCGACAATAATTGATCTAGACATAACTAGCGTATAATTAAATAAAAATCGAGACTTATGGTTTTATGTTCACAAGTGACATTGTCTAGTAATTTATATGAGGCTAGTTCATGTCTTAAATGCTACACCGATCCATTCGGTAGTAGACAATTGGTATTCATTCAAACGGTTACAACTCTCACTTAGATCGATTTTACTATCTCTCCTTGAGAAGTTTTACAATCAAGGTTGCCAAATTAAATTGGACTAAATTTAAACGAAAATAGCCAATTTATTTGAAATCGGGCCAGAAGCAGAGATATGCACAAAACGGGACATTAGCACATGAAAGAACATTCAGTCAAATAGATTTCGCCTTTATTAGTCACTATAAAGTGGTTAATAAAATCAAAACTATTTTTTGTTGAATATAAAATTTAATTTACAAAGTAAATTTAAACTTTGACCTGTTAACGTTACTTGATCATTCGTGACCTGCTCTAGTTAACTGATCTGAGTTATTTATTCACTATTGGGTCGATTCTAAACTATAGAAAATTATTAAACGATTCAAGAAAGTAAAAATGAAGTAAACAAATATATTTTTAGAAGTTTTGTGTTACTATTAATACATTTTCTAATTATTGAAATCATAGTTAACATGGCAGAATTGAGTGTTCTTTCGATGTGTTTTAATATGTCTACATAATACCTAATAGTAATAAACATATTTCAAATATTTTCTAAATATTTTACAGTTCATTACTAAATGTCCGATGTATTTTTAAATTCCTTTTCATCGGAATACCATATACGACAAATATGGATGAAAGGTAAAAAATGAAATTAATTGCTAAATTAATATTTGCACATAGCGTAAATAAGTTTTCATTAATTTCTTTCTAGCATAAAAAATAAAATTTACGACTTTAATTAACTTCTTTTCTGTTTTGTGCAGGAATTCCTCGAAATATCTATGTGCTGATACCGTAACGAGTAATCGAACACCAGTTTTAGGTGAAAAACGACCAAGTATCGTTTAAAATTATAGTCATCCTATAAATATTTTGTTTAGCGTTGCACTTAAAAATTCATAATTTTGAAATTTGAATAATCAATATATTTATTACATTAATATAGGTACAAACGCGCACCCGAAGCCAATGCTGGATGGTTTTCACCTGGATATCTGCCGCCATGCTCTGTTGTCCGCCTCTTCTTGGATACAAAAAAGAAGCGAATTTCGATAAGGAGACCTTTATTTGTATGTTGGATTGGGGAACGACGTATGCCTACACGGCGACTTTAGTTATGCTAGTTCTCGGACCGAGTGTCATTTCAATAGTATACAACTACTTCTATATATTCTCCATGAAGAGAAAACTGAACAGCGGAGCTCCGATCCACGACAAAGAATACGCGACTGCCCTCGCCGAGAACCTGGCGAACCCCAGTCACTGGATGAGCTTCATTCTGGTCACCGCTTTTTGGCTCAGCTGGGCCCCGTACTCCGGCGTGAGGCTGTACGAGTACTTCACTGGCCAGGAGCTTAAGATTCCGATGCTCCACTTCGGGGTAGTATGGCTCGGTATTTTGAATTCTTTTTGGAAAATTGTTATTCTCATATCTTTCAGTCCTCAGTTCCGACTCGCACTGAGAATTCTCTGCTTAACGGCTTGCTGTCGAACGAAGGGTCGCTTGCAAGCTGAGTTGATTGGCATGGACAATGATGACTAAATTAACAAAAATTATAAAGAATTCTAAAAATTAATTAAGAGGTATGGAAATATTTTTGAAATTATTTTCGGAAAATTGAAAGTTTAAAGGTAAATGCTCAATTTGTTTTAATAATTTTCGAATACGTAAAACATCATGACATCGACACAAAAGAAAGAGAACTTGTTAGCAATAAGGTTGAGGACGGACATCCAGTTTTAACGTTAAATTTTATTATTATCAATAATGCCTTGTATAAAATACTTTAGCTAAACTGAATGTCTGCTCCTAGCGTACTTTAAAAGAATAAAAGAATAAAGTATCTAATAATGGGTAATAGAGCAACAAAAATCACTACAAAAGTCATTCCTTAAATTAAGATAGAGCGTAGTCTATTTACACTTGTTCACTGTTTTTAAGTCATTGAAAACGATTTTTTATTTTTGTGTGTATAAATTATAAGATTCAATTGACTTGTTTAAAATTAAAAGATTGCAAAGGTATAATAATGTTTTGACAATAATTGTTAATTTGTTAATTTATAACCGATTTTGCAATAAAGATACCATATCATTTTCGAGATCGTTAGATAAAATTTCACGTTAGAATAATAAAAGTTAGGATCAAAACAGTTATTTAAAAGGTGGACAAAGTAATTTCCAAGTTTATATTGTAATATAATTTAAGGTTACTGCTAGTTTTCGCCGTTATTTTTTTTTCGTTTTGTATTGTTTTAGAAATCTCTTTATCAAAACACCAAATAACGAAATAACGCTTTATGCTCAGTTAGTAAGCAAAACGACAAAAAAGTTTAAGCAATAAAGAATTCGAGAATGCAAATTTACTAAAAAATCTATTTATTTTTTACATATAAAATATATAGAAGATGTAGGTACGTAGAATATAATTCTAATATAGTAATGTTTTCATAATTCTTATTAATGGTATAGAACTAAGCAAGGTAACAAAACAGAACATTTTGTCAATAAATCATTAGACATGTCCCGTTTGGTTTCCGAGATTAATGTATGTAGTTATATGTTATTACCACACCTTGTAGAAATTGCGAAAGACAATGATATTTTTATTATGTACAAAATTGTAAATGTTCTATTACAGATATATGTATAATAAATAATCAACAATAACGTTATACTAATGATCTGATTAATATTGGAAGATCAAAAGTTATTTAAGAATAATTGAAATCTTTTCGCCAATGGAATATTACTAGCGCTGTAGCATGAGTAGTCTTTCTAACTCGGCGTAACAAAGCGAAGACGGCTGTGTTTAGTCTTGTGTCCGCATACTAAACTTGTTGGTCGAACAGCCTTGGTCGCTCCGGCTCGCACGGTTGTAGCATTCATTGTATTAATTGCGGATTTTAAGTATTTGCGGATTTTTCAATATAATTTTCTGTCTCCTTTTGGAAATGTAATATTCTTCAGTAATTAGTTCGATTAATTATTATTTTTTGTAAACGCACATAAGTTTTAATAACACATAGTTGTTCTATACTTTAGTGTAATTATGATTAAGAAATGGTTTCGATAACATACAATAAAATAGAAAATAATATTTTGAAAAGGTTCTGGAAGTACACATTATTTTCAGAATGTAGGATTTTTTATATAGAAATAATAATTTAAGTATATTAAAATTATTTTAATGAACACACATCAATGATTTACGATTCTTTGTTCTTAGCGGAAACATTTTAAATTAAGTTTATATTAGATCAAAGTTGAAGTTTCGGTACTTCGTTTTCATTCGTTCAATTTAGAGAAACAAAAGTAATTTAATTTATCTAAGGCTAATTAATAATAATTTATGTAATAAACAAAATCCGATCTTCCGTGAAATGTATTTAGTTAAACACGATTCTACGCTTCGTTAACAGCAATGGTTTGCTACGGCGTAGAGTTTGTGCTACGAAATTTGCTTTGATTGAATTCATAGTGCTTTGTTTTTTTTTTTAATTTGAAATAGACCCATCAGAAATTCACTTATAAACGGATTCATTATTTACTTGGCCATATTTTAATAAACTTTATAATATGTAGTCCTTAGCTGTACGTTATTGTGGAATAAATATTTTAAAAAATTGATACAAAGAACGATTACATGATATATGCCGGGGACGGAGTGAAATAAGATAACTCTGTTTGAAAGTGAACATTAGTGCCTCTGACTTAAAATTTTCATTATTTTTATAAAGTTTATTACTAGAGCTATTCGCGTAGTTTATTTGATACTTTGCTTCATTTTTATACGATATCAAATAGTTTAGAAATTTAGATCCTAGAAATATTTAACATAATTTGATTGAAAAAAAGATATTTCGAAAGAATTGTGATGGTATAATAATTTAATCATGTGTGTTACTGAAAGAACTGTGCCTAAGAAAATTTAACGTGTATAACTAGTTTTATGTTGACATTGAGATTATTATGACATCTACTAATAGTTTTTAATTATTTTATCCCGAAATATATTTTATCGCATAGTGAATGTGGGTATGTTCGAATATTAAAATAATATTAAGTTGATTACCATTGTAGAGCCTGCCTTAAAATGTATTGTGTCTTAAACGATTTCATAGAAAAAAATCCTTCTTTACTTATGAATATTTGAATATTACAGACAGTGGCGTAGCTAGGTAACCAAGGGCCCTGGGGCAAATAAAAATATGGGGCCCCACTACTATTTTAAAAATGCTAAGCTACTTTATTATTCGGGGGTACGATAACATCGATATGCGACGTATCGATGGCGGTGAACTGATTTTAGGCGGAGATCCAGCTGCAATTAGCATGTCTGCTTGCCTAACACATGCACACTAGAGCTTGAAGAAGAAGATGAACGACTGTAGAGGAGAAAGTTGAAGCCCATCCGGCCAAGTTGATAATATAAAGTGGCAATCCTAAGTTATAAGATGGTGGGGAACACCCACGGCTTGGAAGGAGGCGAATTTGATCCGCCTGATGACGGATGGCACATCTACTGTGTGGTTCAGTTCAGTTCAACAGGGATCAGTACTTGGATCGCTCCTGTGAAACATCGCGTAAGGCGCCATTCTGCGTGTCGAACTCCTCACTTGTGTCAGCGTCCACTGCTACGCAGACGACACGTTAATACTGCTGACGGTGATATGGGTTAAGCTTTAAGAAACGGCTAGTCGAGCACGGAATCTAAATCGTCGTCGCAAAAATCTCCGAATTCGGAATTCTGACAGCGCCACACAAGGATTGAGGCAGTATGTCGCCGGAGCTTCAAATAACACTGCCAGCTCCTGACTCCCAGGATTGAGAAGGCAGTGGATAAGTTCGGGGGCCCGAGGGAGAAGTGCATCTAACTCTGTCAGCGCCTTTCGAGCGCGCTGGCGGCAGAAGTAGCGAAAGGCATTTACAACGTGGAGAATTTTACACGCATAAACACGTCATGACTAGCGATTCCGCTGATCTTTGAAGATTGGATGAGAAGAATGCAACGACTCACTTTCCGACTTACGCAGGTACTGGCCGGTCACCGCTGTTTTGGAGAGTAGGTACCTGTGTAAGTGCACTGACGGTGATTTGCCACCATTGACCAAGAAATTGCCCAATCCACACTGGAGGTGTATACCGTTTTGGTCTGGGAAAACGGTTGAAATCTTTCAGCTGCAGCCATGTTGGCATTGCTACGTAGTGAATCAGCGTGGGAGGCCGTAGTCACCTTCTATGAGACCGATATGGAGAAAGAGATTACAGGAAGGGCTCGGAAGAAAACCTCCCTCTGCCTAACCATATCCCATTTCACTTGGGGTCGGCTCTCCTCGTCATTCTTCGCCAGGTTGGTCTATCTTCAATTCAGTTCAATGAATAATCTCTTCGGGGGCCCCCTAAGCTTGAGGGCCTCGGGGCACTGCCCTGCTTTGCCCCTAGGTAGCTACGCCACTGATTACAAAAAAATGCCATGCTCCAAATAAATTACATATTTATTATATCCGTAGATAATGCTACTTAATAACTCAATTGTCGAGTCGCAATATGATAAATTCTAAAACGAAAATAATACTGCCATTTGTAATAACTTAATATTATTAGTACGTAGTTGAGTAACAGTATATTGCATAGAGTGAATATCGCTAAATTTACCACGTGCCATTTTAATGGCGGATTTACCCATAGGTTCGTAAGGCCGGACCTAGGGCGCCAGATTTTATAGGGCGTTAAAATTAGCTTTTGCTGGGCCGGCAAAGTTGCAAAACAGGCGGACAACCTTTTTTTTTTAACGAAAATAGTATTCTTAAGATGAGATACGTAGAGAATAGGGACGCCGTATGAACAGGGCCTAGGGCGGTACTTGTGTTAATTCCGCCACGTTGAATCATCTTCACTGTAGCTGTATTCATACGCGCATTTATGCAACTAGTAAAATAAAAAAAGAGTATTAAATAATTATGAAGCTTATTTTCATATACATCGTTTCATTTCATATTCTATATAACCACAAAATTAACGCCACTTTTCATTTAACATTTAGCTACGATTTTCTTGAATGACTTTTATTTATACTCTTCGATATTAGCTTTTGCCTGCAGCTCCATTTTCGTGCCAAAAGTAATAATTGCTAAGGTTCTGTAACCTTTATAATAAAATACATTACATCGATTCAACAATTTAGGCGTCATTGTACCAGACAGACAGACATTCAGAGTTACTTTCAAATTTAAAATATGTAAAGTATGTCGAGTATTCCTTTACCTAATGATGTTTTATTAATGTGCAGTAAAATCTAGTGCACCATTACCTTGCTATACCGTGATATCTAATTATTATTATTATTTTAAGGGGTACAAAAGAATGAAGATATCATATATTGTAAAAAAGTTTCCCTCTTAGTTTTTACTGGTTTTCGGGGGTAGGTAGTTCCACGCACGAGATTTGAACAGGCAAGTGATACTTGTGTTTTTTTTTTTTTTATATAACGAATGCTCATTAAACCTACATAAATAACAACCTTCGTCGCAGGTTTTTGCTAGAATATTCATTAATAAATCTGATTACGTTTTACAATCTGTTAGTCATATACCGTTGCCTTTTAAGCTAGTTAGATAAAATTTAATATAAATATGGTAAAAATACTTAGACAATTTAGATCTTTTTTCTGAATAACTATAAAATTGCCTTATTAATATACTTTAAATAAAGAAACAAAAAACTTAATAATTTTAGAATGATAAAAATAATAGCGAAGACATTATTTTTCGTTTTTATCATCGTTCATTTTTAAATATTTTTTTTATTATCTGCTGAATATTTGTTTGCGTAAACATTTAAGTCAGGTTGTGTTTTTCAAAAAAGTTCTGTGTAGATGCCTGAGTTTTTGTCCCATTTCGAACGTCAGTTAATTATGATTTTGGGAAGTAGTAGGTAATGATTTATCTTCATTCTATAAATCAAAGGTTGACATGACACATCAAAGGTGTTGTTAATTTTATTTTAACGCTAATTTTTTTTTACAATAGCATAATAATATTAGAGTTTGACTGTTGTAATATCTCTCAAATTCTTCTACCTTTGGATGAATCAATTATGCTATACAATTTATCTCTAAGATTCATCTATACAATCTATCAATCAATCTATATTATATCTATAGTTACAAAATTCATTGTTCAATAATCGAGATTACTATTATTAGATTAAAACTAGACACTAAGAGTTTAAATTTCATTTATATAACAGTACTAGCCTGTGCAGCAGCCAATAAATCAATATAATGTAGAAATTAATATGTTTAGCACTTCAATTAACAATAATTAGGAAGAAATATGTTTATGTTCTAAAATATTTTAATATTGACATTCAAAGAAAAAAATATTTTTATGAACTTTCTTTACTTTTCTAATTATAAACGTATATTTAATATTCTTGGTAGCATAATGTGATTTAAAGTACTATAATATTTTCTAGTATAATAATTATGTGAAAAAATTGTAATTTTGTTCATTAATGTTGTATGCGTGCGTATATTGTAATTACGTAAACATTTGATTATCCTATGATAATATTATTTCGTAACAGGTGTATAACAGCAATAATTATGAAATATAAGTAACATACCGTTCTCAACATACTGCCATTACTGTATCACCGCCTGCCACATCGCGTACAAAATATCTTCAAATGCGTCTAAATGCGTATTCGTGAATAAATTAAGTATAACAAAATCATTACAGTTGGACTAGAATGTTAGAATGTAGTCAATTTAAACTCTATAAATAAATTATCAACATATTTAATAATTTTATCTTTAATTATAAATGATGCTAAATTTTATATGTAAAAAGAAGCTGTTGAAGTTTTATTACGTAATACAAACAAAGTCTTATGCATATTCTAAAATTTTTAGTCATGCTTAATACACCAACTATATAATTAATTAATTACGTAGATAAGTAGAGATGTTATAAGAATGTAAAAGTATTAGTCTAAAGAAACAATGCAAAGAAGGGAATATGGGCAAGTCGGGGATTTAAGTAACTTAACGAAAGCGATGTCAGTCACTCTTTTTGTTTTATAATAATTAGGTACATAGAAATTGAAAAGTACTAAGGTAACAAGGTCGCTTTTGTATTATAAGTTGTAATCGAATACTATAAAAAATATTTAATTTAAATTATGCTGAGGATATTGGGTCAAATAACAATATTTTATTTTAAGAGAGACACATATTTGAATTTCACACTACATCAATTGATAAAGGGGAATGCCAAGTTTTCATATTAAACTCGGCCAAAACTGACAAAGATGCATTATACTTTATTGAAAATGGTTAAAAAAATTAAATTAAAACTATAAGTTACTTTTCTGTTAAAAGTTCGCCAAAAAAAGTTACAGCTTGAAAACGAAATATCACGTGATGTTTCTAGCATGATTAATATCAATTTAGAATCATTCAGACCCGGTAAAATAGCTCAATAGATTTATTAAAAATATGTACTATTACATTTATCTACAATACCGTGCACAAAACACGGATATACTCAAAAATATAACCAATACATTTTTTACGATAATGTTATAAGATAACGTGTTGCGAATGTGTCCGGTTACAATAAAATCATATAATGAAACTTTTCACATCAAATCAATATAAATAAAATAATTAATCAACTGTATAATTATATTTCTAATCCTATTGGTCATATGAAATGCGTCAGTTATGTGGGTAATAATTAAGTAACTATTTAAATTGAGGTCTAGTCGACGAAGTTTTTCAAATTTCTTTTCAATCGCAAAATTCATATATTTTTATAATATAAATTAACAATATTGTAGAGAGTCTGTTGGTTGCTTTTTTGATTCGGGCCTCATCTCGGCATTCTCCTTTGTAACATTCTTTACAAAGGGCTACTTCTATTATAAAGCTATCATCAATATAATATTGTTTTTCTTTTTAAGTCCAGTAAAATGTTTTTTCTTCTAATGTTTCCCAGTAGCGTCCAACAAAATAATGTCTTAAAATTCCTCAGAACACCAAATCAAAGCCAAAGTCCAATTATTTATCAATGTCAATATTATTATTATTTTAACAGAGTCCTGAAGAATTGCCGCAAAATCGGCGAGGGTGTATATGGAGAAGTGTTCCTGTGGCGTGCAGGCGATGGCCGAGCTCGAGTTCTGAAGGTTATTCCTATCGCCGGCAATATCAAGGTCAATGGGGAGAATCAGAAGAACTACCACGAAATTATATCTGAGATTGTGATTGCTATGTAAGTATATGTTTATTACTTAAGAAATATATTATACCTACTTTGTCATAGTTTTTTGGGTTTAGTATTTATTATCTAAATCTTATAAATATAAAAAGCATAACTATGGCATAAATTCATCCAAAATAGCATGTATAGCTTTCTATTTAACAGGATGGAAAATTTTAGATTCTGTATTTCAATTTATGTCCTTTTTTGTTTACTAACTCAGAAATAGAATTCTGTTTGTTAGTTTGTTTCAATTAAACAGTATTAGGACAGGCTCTTCATTGTATAAGTATAGTATCTAAGGATAAATATCAAAATAAACTTTTACTAAAAAGTCACAAAAAATTTGCCAAATACATTGCCCTTTCCTCATATAATCACTATACGTCACTATTCCCACAGTTCACATCCTCACAATAAATTCACTTCCTTCCTCAATTGAGAATACATTTTATATTGTATAAAATTCCAACAATTTAGTGCATACGTAATTTGCAAATAACTGAATGTTTTTCACAGAACTATTTTTGCCTTGTTTACATCGAAGCAGAAGTGATTAACCTCAATAGGTTTTTGATCTCTCTTTTCACATGTTTTTACCGTTTCACATTTATTCGTCATTCTTTGTTTTGATGCAAATAATATGAGTAAATATATTTTTTGTTATAATGACAGCGTTTCCTAGAATTTGCTGATAATTTTTGTTATCTCTGTCGGCGAAATATGTGAACGGTATTTGTGAAAGGTTATGATTTTATCTGGTCAGGAAGTGAATTTTAGTTATAAATTTTTGTCTTATTATTATATTGTACTATTTACATTGACGTGAGATGGATTATTATATTGTCCTATTTGACCTACAACTTGACCAGTATTCTTTTTGTCAATGTGAACTTTCACTTTGGAGATTGAAAAATCATTGAAATAATTTTTTAATAATGTTCAAAAGAACAAAATGTGTAAAATTATGTGTAGTTTCGAGTATGTTTGTAATATAGCTACTTGTAGCATGAGTGCAGTTAGTAACACAGTAGAACACTTGGATTAAAATAATTAAACATAGTTATACATCCAATTGACAAAATAGATTTATTACTTTATTGGATTAACATGTATGTTTGAAATAATTAACAATTTACAAATGAAATGTAATGTAATTACATAATGATAATAAATAATTAATACTAATCAGGACTTTTTCTTTTTTTTCAGGGAATTGAGTGCACTACGCACTCCTATAGCAGACATTGAAAAACATTTTGATGAGGGGCAGAGTGTCGAAACTTTGGATTTACATTCTGTAGAGAATGCTACAGATGTCTTTAATGAGGTCAGTACATACTTATTATACAAGAAAAATACGTAGATAATATTAATATAAAAATATTTTCTCCTGAATGACAGTAACATAGTTGTTTTCAATAAACAAAATCAGTACAAGTTTGAACTTGTACTTTTTTTAACAAAAATTAAATTAAATATTAACAGAAAAGCTTATTTAGCTTCAACAGTGACTTTAAATGGATATTCACAAAAACATGTTTCTGCATAGGATATCCGGTACTTTTTTCATTATCAGTCACAATTATGATAAAACAAAATTCCCAGACGAGATCTGATAAGTAAATCACATGTATTATTTACATAGTTATATCTATCTATATACTCGTTATTATTTTCGAACATTGCAGTATCTTACTACCACATAAAACCAGTTTTTGCCAGATTTTTTACAAACAAAAAAACTCTAATACCTCATTAATATAAAATAAACAAAAGCAATGCATAATAATATTAATACTATGAATCACTCATTCACCGCTATCTACCGATTGTTAAATTATTGCATGATAAGGAATTAGGTCAGACATCTGACATGTTATCTATACGAGTTATTTGCATGGCTGATTTATAACAATACATTTCTATGAAATTTTATCAATTCTTTGACTCTATTGCCTAGTTGTACCAATTTGAGTTTATTGTGCTAATGTCACGTGTGGAGATAACACAATTGAGGTTGATTTTTGTGGTTGAGAATTCAAACTTAATCTTTTAAGAATGTGATTGTGCTAGTGGAAAGTTGAAGGTGATAGCCTGACAAGTAAACAGAGGTCAGGGAATGATAAAAACTTTACTTTATCATACTTCTATTCAGATTGTAAACATATTTTACTGACATGACATCTGATGAATTTTTGTAAAATCCAACCAATTGAACTATAGTATATATAGCAATAATTTTACTATCAATAAAAACATACAAAAATACCAAAAAGATATAAAATCTCTCGTTCCTTACACAATCTTTTCAAATGATGTGGATAACATCTTGTACAACTATGACCTTCCTTAATAAAATGGCTATTATATGCAGAATGATGTTTTTTTGTAGTTCCTGATATTTAACTTAACAAACTAAAGATTATGATTAAAGGATAGGCATTTGTATTGTATTTTATTTCGCAAGGTCTTTTGCATATGTATAAGGAGATAATTTTGTCATATCGTTTATCTTTTTTTATTGTGGCTTTGTTTTGATTAAAGATATATTTGAATTTTAAAGCAATACTTACAATAATAATGACCTGATTAGGTTTTTTTAATGATTATATACAGGTTTATGGCCTCTATTAGCTACTTATTGAATATCGACGTAAGTCAAAATTCGGATAAATTGTAATTTCAACTCTATTATGACCATATTAAAATTCCATTTTCTAATATCAACTATTTTTGTTTAAGACACTATTTCCACAAACAAGTGAATGATGAATGGAAAATATGAGAACTGTTGATTTTGTATTCGTAAAATTTACGTCACAAATCTAAATACACGTCAGAGCGTTTCAATTGGTCGTAAATCAAATCAATGTGACGCAGATTTAAGGAAAACTACGTCAATGTTTTCCTACTATTTACAAAACCATATAAAACAATTATTATTCAACTGTCAACAAAATATCACGGGATCAAATAAAACTGACTTATATAACTAAGCAATAATAATATTGTATTGTCGCAATACTAATAATAAATGCTTCACACTCAACGGCCCCCCAGTAAGATCATCGAATCTTGTGTCGGGAGTCAGGATCACAAACACAAACACCCAGACCACGACAGACATCTATATAGCCAATATAGATGTCTGTTATGAATGGGGATCGAACCCGCGACCGTTAGCGCTTCACTCAGTTGCAGTGATCTCTGCGCCAACAATGTCGTCAAATTAACGTCACTGTCAAAAAACTAATGAATTCATTCAGCAATATCCTGTCAATAATTTGGCATGAATCTGCTCCACAGCATATTTTATTGACTGATAAATTCAGTATTTTCCCAGTAGAATATTTCGCACAGTTATTACATATTTGTTTTAAGAAGCAAGATAAGGAAACATACAGTCATTCACCTTCATGTGAACGCAGACTCATTTATCAGTCATTAAAAAAAATATGAATTCACGTGATATACCAGACATTCTATTATAATTGGATCATATTTTGTATTTAGATAGTTTTGTTTGTTTAAGTTTATTTGGTATCTTAAAATTCAACGGGCAAAAGATTATTGGGCTCTGTCTGCCCAGGTACTCTTAATAAATGTTTTGTAATAGTTTTTTAGAATTATGCTAAGATTTTCTTTCATTACACTAAAGGAATGTATAGTTTTATAGTTTAGTAATTTATAGTTTAAATTTAATTTTTTTTACCATTTTCAATAAAGTATAATTCATCTTTGTCGGTTTTGGCCGAGTTTAATATGAAAACTTGGCATTCCCCTTTCTTTAAATTTATGCTTTGAATGAAATATTTAGAAACAGAATTATACTTGGAATATTTAAAAAAATCTGAGCAATCATTAATATTTAAAACATCAAGAAATAGCTATTTTTTTTAGGGCACCATAATATGTTTACACTAGCTGACCCGGCAGACTTCATATTTCCTCAATTTTTATAGGTTTCCCGGCAATTATTTGAATTTCTCTCACTTTTTAAACCTTCCCTTTAACTCCATGAACATTTCAACACCAAGATGACATAAATTTGTTCAGCCATTCTCGAGTTTTAGCGAGACTAACGAACAGCAATTCATTTTTATATATAAAAATATTAGCATAAACCAATCCCATATTTAACAAAACGCACCCTCCCTTCCAGGTGCTAGCGGTACGTTGCGTATACGGTAGCTACCCGTCCCGCCTGCTCGACCTTTGGGACCTCTACGACGAGTGCAAAGGCTCGGAGAACGACAATCCGGCCATCCTACCCGTGGACCAGCAGTACATTGTGCTGGAGCTGGCCAACGCCGGCCAGGACCTGGAGAGCTACCAGTTCCACAACGCTGAGCAGGCATACGCCCTGTTCAAACAGGTTGGTTTAGTGAATGTTGTGCTTTATATTATAACTGGGCCATACTGGCCAGTACATTGTGCTGGAGCTGGCCATCGCCTCAACGCTCAGTTTTTTGACCATTTTGACTTTTTTCGTTTTTGTTTTTTTTTTGTGTGTAAATGTAATTGCTAAACATAGTGTATTGATGTGATACTGTAAGGGTGAGGCTAGACAAGCGTAATTTTGTGAGTCGTGAGGTTAATTGAAAACTCATTTTACGTCGCTGTGCTGCACAAACTAGACTTTTGTATAAAATGGAATGCAGCAGAAATTAAGTGACTTACAATTCACAAAAATTATGCTTGTTTGGCCTCACCCTAAAATGTTTTTGCTAGTTAAATGTGCCGATGTATTTTGATGTGAAATACTAATGGTGAATTAGTGAGTGATATTTATTTTCACAATTTGCAAGATGCAATGTGTCTTTTTGTCAGCTTTGTGTCTAGTTGGTGCCTTACAATTTAAATCACCTTAGATATTTCACATTTATCATGTTTTCAATGATGACTAATTTTTTTATTACAAACAACAAAGTTAATCTATGTAATGATTTAACGATATCATGAGCTAAGTTAGAGATATGATAAGCTCCAAATAATTAATTTGATTTTTTTTTGAGTTGTTTGTTTATTTTTTTTTTCAGCGTTTTTGTCTGCATGAAGTTGTAAATTGGCACCTTCGGAAGATGGGTGAATTTCTAGTTTCAAGTTTCCAATCCTTGACTAGATTTTCACTTATCCTCTGCGGTTGTCGCGCCTGCTTTTTTGTTGCGAGTGGTTTTTATTTTTTTTTTAGATGTTGCATGTTTATAATAGATTATAATTTTTCATACAATTTATTTATGTGTATTTACACATAATTTTTTTTATTACAAAGTTGCGATCTTATACAAGTTTCATGATTAAATATTTCTATCCTCAGGTTGCATTTGGTCTAGCGGTTGCCGAAGAGGCTTATCAGTTCGAACATCGCGATCTTCACTGGGGTAACGTGCTGATATCGCCTACGGATCAGAAGGTGAATATTTTAATATAAATTGATTAAAAATTTCTATATATGTATATGGGCTTTACGTAAATTTAACCCATTTTTAGATATTTTACTTTGAGTGTTTAAAAAAAAGTCATTTTTGTACTGAGATTCCTATTAAGATTTTTTTCAATAAAGAAATGATGGCTATTATAACTGTAAACGTTCTCTTAGCTTCTTTATCATTTTATCCAATCAATTATCAATTTTTTTTTGGCTGTATATCCTACAACCTTTGTCACCAACACACAAACACAAAAAAAAAACCTGTAAACCTCCCTTCTACCCGCAGTACGCGACATTCGTGATCCGCGGTCGCCTGTACCGCGTGGCGCGTCGCGGCGTGGCGGCCTCGCTCATCGACTACTCGCTGTCGCGCGCCTCGCTGCGCCTGCCGGCCGGGGACGCGCAGCTGTACAACGACCTGGCCGCGGACGACGGCCTGTTCGACGCCGTCGGCGACTACCAGTTCGAGGTGTACCGCCTGATGCGCGACAAGCTCGGGTCAGTACTATACATACTCCAGTACATAATAGCAATTTGCCTCTGTATACTACTGAGTAACCAATGTCTTCTTGCTGGGTCATACATAGACATCATTCAAAGCCCCAGAGTGGACCTGTATTGGCGGCAGTCAATGCTGGTTTCTTGTGGTGAAGCAGTCACATGATGGTAGGACCAACGGTAAAGCATGATTCACGCTTACGCCGAGTCGCGACCGGGCCAGTCTGAGCAGGTCAAACATTATGGGTATACTTTTGTATGAAATAATACATGCCTGACCGTGGCTCGGCCGTGTGCTGCTGGGACTCGGGCACGGCACGGTGTTATTTAGGATGATTCACGCTACACCGACTCCACTGTGCGCTGCCGGGGCACGGCGCGGTACGGTGTAGCGTGAATCATGCTTAATGCTTAATTACAAAAATTGGATATATCAAATAAAAATGCTCCGAACCTAGAACTAGGTACTTGAAGTATGTGAACTTTAAGTGATACTTGCAATTGTATATAGCTTACGTTGCACTCTTTTCACGATTTTACCATATATACTTACTGTGTATCATTGGAAAAAAAAGAAAATGGACAATTGTATAGACCAAAATTTTCCCTGTTATTAAATTGAGTGACTAAATTTTAGTACTTATTTGTTACAGTAATGATTGGAAGAACTTCGAACCGTACACGAACATCCTCTGGCTGCACTACACTGTAGATAAGATGATAACGGCTCTCCGCTACACGAGGACGAACACTAAGATACACAAGCACTACATCGCGAAACTGAAGGAGATCAAGAATCGCATCCTCGACTACGGCAGCGCCGTCCAATACGTTCTCACCGACAACGAATTGTAAAACGAATTAAATATAGATTTCTACATGAACGAAATTAAACTCATATGTAATTTAAATGTATTTTTCACGTTTAATAATTCAAAATGGATGACATTACATTATTAAGCACGATTTGTGATGATTGTTATAAAAATATTCCTGACACGTATAATGTATATAGAAATATTTGCTTTGGTAAATTTGTTGTAGTTGACATTAAAGCGTTTTACGAGATTGTTATATCATTGCAGTATCCGAAGAGTGGGGCCTTCTTAGATAAGGTAGTGCCTTTGTTCACAAATAAATTCATATACTATATACTATTTTGTTGTTTCATTTTTGTGTTTGTGTATATCCCTATATATCAGGTCAAATCATAAGTAACTTCCGATGCAGCGTCGAACTTATTGCTTGTATTCGTCTTCTATATCTTACTGATATAAATGAGTTTTTACTTTTAATATATAGATAGGGATTCTATTATATACCTGTCAATTGTTTTTTGTAGTATATGTTATATTTTATTTTATGTTATTTTTTTATAACCTCCGAAATAGAGTCTTAACGAAGGGATTAAATTTAAACTGTCTGGAACATGCGAGAAGGTCATATATAATAATGGAAAAAATATAATCAATTAACTAGCCGACCCGGCAGACTTCGTACTGCCTCAATTTAGAACATTTGTATGGGAAATAGAAAAGGGCTGTTTTGGAGATTTCCCGGCAATTATTCGAATAGTTCTCACCTTTTAAACCTTCCCTAGACCTCCACGAACATTTCAAGACCAATATAACATAAATCTGTTCAGTCGTTCTCGAGTTTTAGCGAGACTAACGAACAGCAATTCATTTTTACATATATGGATGTAATTTTGTTATTAAATGAAAGCGAATTAAATGTCTAATTTCAAAACTGGAAGTTACTTATGACTCAACCTAATATAAAGAAATACTCGGTCACAATGGAATACAAATTTTACTAGATAGGCTCTTGTTGTTTTTTGCAGTTTACAACGATAAATTCGTGAGGGGGATTGGCATTGAGGGAAGAGTAAAAAATCTAAAATATAAATAGATTGCGATTGTCCTGTCTTTAGGATGTCTGACTTAAAATAAGAAATTTTATTACTCTATACCTACTTACATATCTACTTCTTAAAATACATACAACATATAAAAGAAATACATATATCTTAAAAATACCAACAAAACAAAAAAA
Source organism: Junonia grisea (assembly GCA_018235645.1). Classification (NCBI taxonomy): domain Eukaryota; kingdom Metazoa; phylum Arthropoda; class Insecta; order Lepidoptera; family Nymphalidae; genus Junonia; species Junonia grisea. The sequence goes on along the minus strand of DVXP01000301.1, from coordinate 3,035 downwards.
TGGGTACAGCCCTGTGCTGCAATTTATTTTCATATTATTGTATTCGCAATGTACTTAGAATTACCTAAGCACAAATCATGACATTACATAGATTCCTAGCCGAAATATTTGAGACTCATTAAGACTGCTATTTACATAAACATACTTTTCATTCCGTCATAGGGCGTAAGGTCAATACGTATCTAATGTATATCTACCAATTTTAGTGAAAATCGTAACAAAAACATTCGGATATCTACTTACCTTATAACTTACGTAGAGAGCAGTGGCGTAATTCCAGCAGAGGGTAAACACCGATGGGGACCTCAGTATCATACGGAACTTATGACACTGGGGGACACCAGCGGAGTTTTTCCAAGCAAAAAAAAAATCATCCGCTTTCCATTCGTATTTATTCAGAGTCGATTACCGATGACGAACAAAGAACAATAGGAGTTACATTTATTATTTTCAATGTCCTCAAGGCCCGCCTGGAACTAACACTTTGGGACCTCTCAGGGACTGGTTTCGTGAAATTTTCCGCCAGTTCGTACCGAGCACTCCACATTTTTCACTTGGATAAAATATTTCAACTTTTTTTATTTCAGTTCATACGGTCATAATAAACGCTCTTGTTATAAAAATAGCCTGACAAAATTCTCGAGGAATGCCAAACATGCAGATTTATACGCCTAAAATTCTAGAATATCTAGAATCTAACATTTCTTGCTTTCGATTTTCTATGCGAAGGTTCTTATCCAAATAAATTTTAATCTGTTGCAAATAGTGCCTTTGCCTCACTCGTCAATACGCTTAAAAAACAAGCTGTCAAATTGTTACGAGAAAACCAGAAATTATCAATCGTATTTCGCACATTATTTGCCAAATGCCAATTTGCCTAAATAATTATAAATTTAAAATAAAACGGGTTATAAAACATATAGTCTTTATTATAAATTTTTAAGCAAGAGTTATTAATTTTTACTTGAACTTCGTTGAAGTGTAAAATATTATTTGAATACAATAAAATTCTTATATGAAGTTTTATGTATTTCCTATTATTTGATTTCACTTTGAGCATTTAAAATGCAGGCTAGCAACGATTCGTTGTCTGGTACGTAATTTACTCTATCAAAGAATATCGTAACCAAGGCTCTATTTTATAAAACAAATGAAATATCGTGTGTTATAGTTTTAGCCCCAAATATGAGTGGTTCGCCAGCTGTTTTGTTAACTCCTGGTCGTACGAGGAACATTGCTCAAGATATGGAAGCGCTACGGCTTTCTAGACAGGATAATCCATATTTACAGGTAGTTTTCTGATCTTATATAAACATCGTGTAGTGTAACTTCGAGTAACTTGTGGTGACTGTTTATGTAACGATTACAGCAGGTTATGGCGAGCAGAGAGAGTTTGATCGAGAGCCACGCCGAGGAATGCGAGTCTGATGATACAATACTAATGTCACAGGTATGTTTCATATACATTTAATATTGTTAGTTAAAAAAAATCAAACAAAAAGTGTTATTTTGATGTACATATAAAAGTAATCTAAGTGTTGTTGAAATTAGTGATTGCAATAAACAAATAGCTTATAAAGATAAGTGCATTTTTACTACATAGTATGAAATTCATTGAGTATATAAAATCCTTGGCCTGTTTCCTGAAAGGACATTTTATAAACTGCAATATAGTAATGATATTTACAATCAAATATTATGACAAAAACATTGTAAGCATTGAGCTTGTCAGTGCAATAATATAGTTATAATTTATGTCTAAACTTACATTTTTTTTTCTTTTTAATGCAACTAAAGGTATAGGCAAAAATATACTTATTTATTATAGGAATTCTCTATACCAAAATTACAAAAAATGTGATAAAAAAATTAATAAGAAGTTACGTAGTTACAAAAAGACAGTAATGTATTTTTAGTATAATTTTTATTCTTAATAATTTCAGGAGTTTGGTAGCGCAGCGTTGGATTTTGTTGAAGATGATCCGATGACTCTAAAAGAGGTTCACGAGCATTTAATTAGATCACCGCCACCCACGAGTTGTTGGCCACATGGTATGATCAACATATCAGTATTTTTTATTAATATTTAATGCCCAGAAGTACCTATATTCTAACAAACATTCTGATAATTCTATTCCTTGTAATATTTAATGCTTATTTTCTTATGCTAGTATTAACTGTCTATAATATTTTTGACTAACTTCTTTCAATTATTAATTTTTTAAAGTTAAACTGTTAATTGATTTTTTAAAGCAACATAAGAAAATATTTGTAAAAGATTTTGATGAAATTATAATTTTGTTGATATCCATATTTCTAAGCTACTAAAGTTAAATAACAAAATAATAAATGACAAAATCTATAAATGTTTTTTTTTGAAGCAGTAAACTAAATATTGTGTCTTTTTGCTTGCTTCTATTCTACTTAAAAACAAATGGATCAATTTAAATGCCCCTAAATTGACATTGTAAAATCAAAAGTTGTGAAATATTTTTTTGGTCAATTTATTTTAATTAAATATTTAAAGCAAAATATGCCACACTTATGTGCAAAATTATAAGCAAAAAAAATGTCATGACACATTTGTTTCATAGTATAAATAGGACTATCATTCAACACACATAATATAGTATAAGTATCGCTAATACCTAATAAAAATGCTCAATATTTTTCTATTTTCCTCGTGTCCATTAACAAATATTAACCGATTGCTTGAAGACTCGCTGTCCTACCGGGCGTCCAGCGCGTTTGACTTTGCGGACACGCCCGTGTCGTATAGCGCTTACTCGGTCAACTCGCAGGAAAAGGTTACTAATATTAATTGTATGGTGATGTCTGTGCTAGTTGCTTGTTTGTTGGTTTGTGTGTTGTAGCTTTTTTTATGTGTTTTTAATTTATGTTTTAGGTAAGTAGGATAGTGTACTCGAAAAGCACTTCTAGATTTTAAATGCTACTTATTGTTATGTTTTTAAATATAAAATAAATTAATTAAAATGGAAATAAATAAAACCAGCTTATGAGATACGAATGTCAAA
>DVXP01000300.1:0-22737 GCA_018235645.1 Junonia grisea | reverse complement strand
CGCGCGCGTTAAAAAGAGACAGCCTATTTTGTATTGCGTATTCGTCGAATCGACGAAGGTTAGGTGTCTAGGGTTAAGCAAAATCGGTATAGATGCACAATCAGTGTAAAATAATTTTCTTCTACCGTCTTCTAAGTTAACCAACTTACACTGTACAGCTGCAGATGTATTAAGTAACTGTTTTAAAGAAAAGTACCAACTCATATATACTTATACCGAATCAGCAAAGATATCGTCTCAATTTTAGAACAGGGCAATCCAATTTCGTAGCACGTTCGGAAATCGGAAATTCTCAGATAGGTAATTGCAATACCTTTACCTAGACTAGTGTACGATCTGCGCGTTTCTAAATTACCTACCTACACTGAAACGCTGTCACTAGATATCATTTAACTTGGTAATTGCCCATTGGTCATTACTATTGCCCAAAAGTCAGCCCACGGCTGAAGAAAAATAGATTTCTTTTTCTTCAGCCGTGGGTGTGTGAGATGAGAGTCTCACGCATTCGTTTCACACAGCCGACAGGCGGATGGCAGTCCAGTTATGGGCCCGGACTGCTGGTGTGGAGAGGGCGAGACCAAATATACAAGGGACTTTATGCCCAAAGTCATTGATCCTTTTTTCAAAAAACTTAAAAAATATTAGAAACTGTACTAATTATCTATACTTTAATTAGATGGAAAGCTATTTATATTTCTGGCATTAAGTATAAAGGGCGGCAATTATATGATTGATGGACAATCTTGTACAGTTTGAGGGTATCTATAACTCTATAGCACTATACTAAGCACTTTCACTTATTGTTAGACAATTGGTGTCACGTAAACCAGAATCTTGATGATTCATCGACAGTCGATTTTTGTGATTCTCAATAAAATAAAATAAAATCTTTAATTTTTTGCTTCATGGTAATGATAAAATGGTTTGAGGCTTGCTTCAGGCTCACCTCAGTTTATTAACTAAATATAATGTGAGCGTGTCAAACTTAGGCCCAATAATACGTATTCTTCGGACGAAAGTAAAGAAATACCTAGAGTAAAATTGATATACAAAATATCTTGACGTTTTCCTTTGATACACGAAATATCTGCATTTTTCTTCTTTGCTGGGCATGAAACAAATTGGAAATAAATAAAGCGTGAAAATAAATATTCAAACCTATATACACGCTAAACAATCACTACTACGTTTCAGTACATTTTTGACCCCCGACCAAAAAAGAGGGGTGTTATAAGTTTGACCGCTATGTTTGTCTGTGTGTCTGTCCGGAGAATACGTATTATTGGGCCTTAGTTTGACACGCTCACATTATATTTAGTTAATAAACTGAGGCGAGCATCGGAACATCTAAACGAGTGAATCAATTTGGTTTTCTAGCGGTGGTTCTTAGACATGTTATATCAAAATCGGTTCAGCCGTTTTGAGATTATCTTGCAATATGTGGATGTAGATCTTTCAAGTGCATTTTTGCTACTCAATTCTGAAAGTGATATCTTCAACCGATTGATCAGAAATTTTGCATACACATTTAGTTTGGATGACAATATACGATAAAATGCGTGACGTCGTTCTAATTTCAATATGACGGACCATCCAACTTAGCAGAATAGCTATTTTTATTGCACTTCTACAATATGGGTATCAAATGAAAGAGCTTGTGGAGAATAAATTGAAAAGTAAAATGACGTCATTCTAAATCCAATATGGCTCGACTCGAAAAATTATGTACGTGCATGCGTGTATACGCACGCTCGTGCATGTGTGTGTAATTTATGAAAATATATTTCCCAAGAGTTTAAGGTCCTCTTGTCGTATTGAATACAATGTCAAGGTTTAATAAAATTTTCAAATTTACACTTGTTGACGGATGAATTCATATCAACTATTCTAAAAAACGATACCTGCTGATAGAATCTTATAAATTTTTTGTAATCGATTTTTCATCTCTCTTCAGTCATTTTTAACCGACTTCAAAAAAGGAGGAGGTTCTCAATTCCTCTGTATGTATAATATTTTTTTTATGTATGGTCACCGATATTTTCGTCAATTATAAACGGATTTCAAAAATTGTTTATTTGTTGGATAGAGTTCACTTTTGAGGTGGTCCCATTTTCACCAGTCTAGGGTCTGATGATGGGATCCTGGAGAAATCGAGGGAACTCCTCAAATTTTATAGGCACACCTATAGTGATTTTGGTTTTTTTCAAAGTACCTTGGTCATTTGCTTACGAAAAGTAAGATTTGATGAAGTGAAACTGATGATGAAGACCACATTTCATCATCAGAACATAATAAAAAGTAACTATTTTACGCGTTTTTATTTAAGATAGTCGTTAAGCAATTGATGTTAGTCAACATGCATATGATGAGGTCTAGCTGATGATGGGGTGCTGAACGAGAGTTGACCTGTATTTAGGGTTGGAAGCCATGTAATGGATTTCTTTAGGCTCCACGTGCACGTTCTGTTCGGGTTCTGTTTAGTTTTAGTTTGTTCAACCGAGAAATCATTTTTTCAGTTGTTTTCAGTACGTGTGCGTCTTGTCGACGTGTGCGTCTTGTCAAACATTTTGAATGTAATTGAAGCGTTCCGAACTGATCAGAACCGAACCGAAACCAAACGTGTGTGTTGAGCCTTATAGATAATCGACACAGACGTATAAATTCTGTGGATTCCTATTAATTATCACTCGCAACGAAAAAGTATAAAATAAATAACTTTTTATAAAAAAATAAACCGACTTCAAAAGTATACTAAAAAGTCATAACCGCTTGGTTGCCCGTGTCCACCGAGGGTCGACAAACGAATTTACTGAATTTTATTCCTGTCGCCACAGGTCGACAAGCCGATTTGCAAGCCGTAACGGGGATTGTCCCGGTCGCCATACGGTCGACAGGGCTCTCTCACTCAAAAAAGCTTATTATTTCCGTCTCTGTCGCTCTAATCTCTGTTGTAATATCTTTTTCGTTTCTATGTTAAATTTGTCGTCAAATTAATCCAAAAGTCCCGACTACGAATGTGATTTGTAGGTGACCGAAGTACTGAGAAAGTATTTTTGGGTATTGATAAATAATTGGGTTATCATTAGCTGTGTATGTAGAGGATATATTAGCCGGACCTTGACGAGAACACGTGAAGGTAGGTGATACTTGCATGAATGCGTGTTCTACTATGGTAGGGAAATGGTGAATTATTACTTAACAGTTCATGCAATAATTCGGGGCGTGTTACTTGAGAAGCAACCTCTTGCAATATTTCTCTCTCTTCTGTGACAATAGAAATAGGCGTAATGCAATATGTATTAAGAACATTTTGATTACCTTTATTTATCTTGAAATTACGACGTAGCATTACGAATAAATCATGTATGTTTACAAAGCGCATGCAGCATCCTGTACTACCAAATGACGCTTAACAACCTTTTGGCCCCCTAGCATGAGAATCGAATTGCCACATATATTTTGACGTGCAATAGCAACAGAAAAAGAATTACACGTGAAAATTCCATAATGGTAATCCCTAAAGAAAATTAATAGAGCATTTTCCAAATTCGGGAACCCCTCCTCAGACTGATCTCTATCAATATGTCCATCAATCGAACTATTACTCTGCACATTTATATTTACCCAGCTCCTGTTAAACAATAAGCGTGGCATAAGTTTTCTCGTAGCTAAATATTCAGTATTTTGTTCTCTAGGATCGGGATTTCGTCGTGCTAAAATACATTGCCGATAGTATGCATCTCCAACTATCATTACCTAGTCAACATCACTCACTGTCCATGTAATCGGGTCTGATACTTCGAATGCGACACAAGCCACAGCTGCGACGCCAGTGCACTGCTTACCACGAGAGTCTATACCAAATCGGTCATTGCCCTGGTGAATCGAACCACGTAAAACAGAAATGTTGTCATTTATGTTCACATACCTGTTGGATTGATTTTGTGGAAATTGTTGTCCCATTTGCTGGCCCTCATCAGACTGTACTGTGACATTACCACGACCTACATGAATTTCAGCAACCTCTACTATATCTGACATATTATAGTTTAACATATTTGCAAAGTTTGGTATAACGTCTTGGTACAGGTTGTTATGCATTAATAGCCATTGTAAAGCCGTCTTTACTCTTTCCATGTCTATATTAAATTCTCTATGTTGTTGCAAGTTCTCTCGTGTTTCTACCACGACTACCAACCCTGCGCTATATAGTGGTAGTGCTCAGCAATTTTCACTATGTCTTGTACAAATAAAACCACTTGACCTTTGCACCAATTTTGGCTGGACCTATTTTGTACTTTAATAATTTTTAGAAATGGAATTATTCTTGTAAGTAGGGGTTGCTCTACATCTGACAAACTATCAATTTCAGCTGGTATTGGCACAACATCCATTTTATACCAATACGCTTGGGAAGGTACTTTACGTTTCTTCGGGTTAGCAGAGCATCGCGAATATACCACAATCTTGCTTATTTCTACCAACTCACCAGGCAATAAATCTTGTCGACATGAGGTTTCTAGCTGGCATCTCTACTTCGGATATAATAGTTTTCTACATACACAACATGGAACATCAGCAAATTCATTGATTTGTATTTGATTTGATTTGATTTGATGAGTAGATAGGAAACTATCTTCTCCGATATATCGAATTCTGCGGGCAGTTTCCCGCATATTCTCTAAGCCTTCTCTTCTTTGCTCCTCATTTTCTACTCGCCTTACCTCAAGTTTTCGTTGTCTCATTAACTTCAATATTTTGTAGAAGGATGTGTTTTGTAAATAACTATTTATGACTTTTTAGTTCACTTTTGAAGTCGGTTTATTTTTTTGTAAAAAGTTATTTATCAAATAATTTTATTGATAAATCTAGGCATTCACATAAACTAGTCGTTGGATAAGTCAGTGACTGATGGTTGCTGCAACATTCTCTAAGACAAATACACAGAATTGGGCTCTGGTGTAGAAACTGCCAAAGAGATACACATATGGTAACTAGCTTCTACCCGCGACTTTGTCCGCGTAGAAGCTGAAAATGGTTCTAATAGAATTTTTATTTTTGTATTATTGATAATATTATACCTAACATATAAGTTTTATGTTGAAATGATTGAAAATGTTTACAATCTTTATTATAGAATAATTAAGTTAAATAAATGTCACATTTTACTTTTTTTTACTTTTTTTGATGTGGTAAAAATTAAAATTATTTAACAGTAGTATGACAGTATTTCTTTTTAAACAATATTTCTTGTTTTTCCATCGGGTGCAAGTATCACAAAGCTACTCTGTGTGCTTACATGCCACATATAACTGGCCGTGGGAAAAGCAGCTTTCTTTCAAGTCTATTCCTGCCATCTTAAGAGTTTGCCCTTGTGCTTTGCTGATAGTCATTGCGAAGCAGACTTCAATGGTAAACTGCACTCTCTTAAAATCGAAGGAGTAATTCGATGGCTTTAGGGGAATTTTGGAAAAAAATACAGACTCTCCTCGGAAACGACCGGTCAGTATCGTTGCCTCGATTACCTTGTCATGCAGTGTTTTCACTTCCAATCTGGTGCCATTGCATAACTTTGGCGGGTTAATATTTCGCAGCAACATAATTGGCGCACCAACTCTTAAATTTAATACATGAGTTGGGAGACCGGGAGGCTTCAACATATTAAGAAACTCTACTGGATAATGAACAGCATCATCGGTATTTACAACTGAATCGACAGATTTATATTGATATTCGACCCCTTCAAATGATCTTAAAAGAATTTCATTTATAACTGAGGCTTGTTCATTCTACAGTGGACACAATTGTACCTAAATCTGGAGTAAGAATTATATTACCGTCTAGTTCCGGGAAATCACCATTTCCTATTTTAATTAACACTTAGATGAACTCTAATATTTTTGGTAAGGCTCAATTTTTTCACTGAAGGCCACAAATATGACCTTTTCACGCATGCTTTGACTTCGTCAGCTCGCGTTCCTCTGGGTACAACTGGTAAAGTTTGCCGGAAATCTCCTGCTAACAATACTGTAATTCCTCCCATTTGACAATTTTTATTCTTGATAAGATATCATATCGTAAGGATCGATTTAGGGCTTCGAAACCTCCTTTATGAGCCATAGTACTCTCATCCCAAACAATCAATTTCGTTTTGCGGAGTACTTCTGCCATATCACTTTGTTTAGGTATATTGCAGAGTGGGGTGTCCGTTTGTAACAAATTGAGAGGAAGTTTAAATGCGGAGTGAGCAGTCTTACCTCCTTCCAGCAGAGTGGCAGCAATTCCGGATGTTGCGACCGCTAGGCAATATTACGATTGCTTCTTACTTTGGCCAACAGTAAATTTAGTAAAAAAGTCTTGCCTGTTCCACCAGGAGGTTCCCCAAAAAAGATATCACCTACACCTGCGTCGATACTGGAAAGTATTTTATGATAGATAATTCTTTGCTCCGTGGTTAGGGAGCCTACGCTTCTCGACAAAATTTCTGCTAATAAATTCACATTGTAACTTATTTCCCACATGGGCCATGTATCATATTATTTTTAATTATATCAAATAAAATGGGGTCTTCAATTGGATTTGGTATCCCAGCACAATTTAAATCGAATCCACTACTCCTTAGTGTTATCTACATCGAAGCAAATTCCCTTTTACCCCTGTTATGGGATGAATTTTAACAAAATTTGAAACACATTTCACATTAAATCTGCTAAAGAATATTTAGGCAAAATTTAAAGTAGATTGGACCAAGGAATCACGTTGTCCCATACATACTTTTCCCCTCTATTTCACTCCCTTAGGGGTGGAATTTTTTAAAAACCCCTTCTTATCGGATGCCTACGACATACAAAGAACACATCCTCCAAGTTTCAGATTTTTACGGCCAGCGGTTTGGGCTGTGCGTTGGTCCGTCAGTCAGTCGTTCAGGACAAAGCATTTTATATGTATAGATTACAATTTTTTTACGAGTATAATAAATGTATGTATGTGCAATATAACCTACATACACTGTTGGTTGCATTTCAAATTTTCAAAAATATTTTTTAATATCTTCTAATTGAATTTTAATATTATACTATCAGAGATTTGTATTTCTATGCTCTCTCGCTCTCTACTCCAAGAGCTATTCACGAAATACGATTTACGAGCCAAGTTGTCTTCGTTTACCTTTTGTTTCAAATCTTTTTTAGGAAACAGAAGTTCTTGAAAGTCGTAAAATTTTTTCGTTATAGACTTCTAGGCAATTTGTTTTTCTACTCTGCGGTGAACATAAGGCACCTTTAAAATGACAGCATGTAGGGTTTTTATCAATTGGTCTATGTTGTCTTATTAATCAGTATTACAGTATATAATTAGTAAATTAAGATACTTCAAACATTTTGTTGGGAGTATCCAAATATTTTGTAAAGAAGATAATGTCGTTTAATAAACGTTTAACTATCAGATTTATAAAATTGAAGGTTTCTACATTTTTGTTTATATTGAAACCAGACATCGTGATGAAAACTGTTTTTTTTTTTAACGTTGGTTCTTGTATTTTTTTAATATTATATTTATTAGCAGGTCCATTAGTGCAATCAAACAAATGGTCTAAGTCTTGTATGACTTCAGCTGTCTGTATAATGGAATCTTTTCCTGCTAAATTCTCTGACTATAACCTTAAGATTGTAGCCACAATGCCAAAATTCGAGCAGCAAGTTTTACCCTTCGATATTTAGCTGCGACATGGATTTTTGATAACCCAGTTTTATTAACCAACTTGCCGAAACAAAGTTTCAATGCCTGATTTTTTTTTCCTGGAATTGCAATAATTGACATCATAAAGCTTTTTCGGCATTAAAGTCTAAGGTCCCAGTCTGAACAAAAAATTATTTCTGATCGATTTGAAAATATGGGGCACGTCATATATTATGAAAATGTTTTCGGAATTAATAAGAAAGTAATTTTGGTGGTAGTTAAAAACATATGTATATTTTTTTTATACAGAAATATAATTTTTGTTTTTTAGCAAATTAAATTCACCATGTTAGTTGGTGCTTGCTCGCAAACTGTTGATATTTACCTTATATCCGGTTTCATTTACTGAATTAATAACAATAATGCGAAAAGTAATGCTAAATGTTTTGAATAAATTCTCCCATTTATGAAATGGACTGAATTTGGCTGCTTAATTTTTTGTTTATACCTTGCAACAAAAAAAAGAGTGCCTGGTTTGCGATACGTATAGATCGCTTGTCACAATCCTCAAAACCTTATTTTTTGTCTAAGTTTGAATTGTAAATAAGACGCTTCTTAATAGGCATTTCGTCAAATAAAATCGCGCAAAATTGTTCACTTTCTGTTAATGTTTCTGCTTTTTTTAAGTGCTTCAATAAATAGTGTTGAATTTTCGCCTAGGTCCATTACTATACTTTTTAATGTTTTTTGTAGAGTGCGAAAACTAGGCTCTGGTAACATCTGGCTTAAATACCGGTATTGGATGATTTTTTTTATATGTTGCGAGGGCTACTTTTTTGTTTCAATGAGTCCATGTCTTGGCAAATGATGTTTTATTGCGGTTTCTAATGCTAGATTCTATTAAACTTTTCAAATACCAGTGACTCTATGCTTTCTGTGTTGCTAAACTTTTAAGTCAGAATTCGAATTTTTTTCGAATTTAATATTTCTTAAAAGTTTTTTATTGTTGGGTAAGACAAATTTAGCTGATAACCAAAATTAACTAGAAATAGCGATTGTAGGTATTTTATTGGATAAAATAGACATACTAGTTTATATGATGTTTACGTCGATGAAGCGTCGTGTCCCCTTTGTTTATTTCGTTGAAGCGCCTTGTCAATTAGAGCAAACATGATAGCTCGCAGATCTGCTCGTTGTTCAGCGAAGGTGAAAATCACATTATTGGAAGCGTACTGTACTTCGCTCTATACGTGAAGTCTGTGGGCTGTTTACACTCAGTGTTGCCTTCTCTAAGATCTGACAAAGTCTCCAGATTCAAAACGAAAAGTTGCTAGAAAGTCGCCAGAACAGAAAATTCATTAAATTGCAGAGCAAAAAATAAAAGAAAAGAAATGCGGTAAATAAAAGCCGTTTATATATTTATTACAAAATTAACAACTTGTATTATAATAACGTAAAACTCGAAAAGATAAAAACAATAACCTCTATTTATTTAAATTATACCTATATTTCAACAACCATTTTCATTATTGCATATTATAAAAAACCGCAGAAACCCATTTCAAATTACATTGCGATATACATTTCTCGCTCATTCGTTTTCGTCACTTACAAGTTCTAATAATTTTTCGATATCATGTTCATCAGATACCGCCGTAGCTGGAAGCTGAGGACTTAATGTCGCTCGCTACCTGCTCTTGCAATTCAACGTTTTTAGTTGCAAAGGAATCACTATTGCTCTTTCCAATAAGCTGCAGCACTTCCGTTGGTATTTTGGTACAAAAGGAGCACAATCTTTATTTTTCTTTTCCAATTGACCTCTCAACATGATCAACGCAGTTATAGTTTTTAACGACAGTCTTAAATATTGCATTGTTTTGTTTTTATTATATTGATAGAGCTAAAAATCTGTCCACTTCAGCATTCGAGTGTGGTAATGATTAAGTAGTTATTGCCGATTTCCTCCTGCTGTATTTTTGTACTGCACAACCTCACTCCAAAATCGAACAGTATTTGTAATATTTTCCCATTTAATAAAGTTAATATTATGCCATTCTTGCAGCATACCATCTATAAAATTGTTACTGAAACCTAATTATTTGGCTACATCAGCAATTGCATTATTTTTATTAATTTAAAACTTTTGTTTTGTTGCGATAAAATTGACTCGACCATTGTATCTTCAAATGTAAAACCAAAGTGCGGATTTGCGCCATTTGAACCTTGGTTCAGATGGTTGGAGCATAAATTGCGCTCTTGGTACGGAGAGAAGAAGTATGTTCGAATAAAACGTACTTGGTAAAAGCATCTATAATTACTGAGCAATATTCTTTTTTATCACTTTTCCCAGTAAGTTTCCCCGTAAAATCTATGTGTAATGTATGCCAGGGCACTGATAATTTAGGAATAGGGTGGAGCCGAATGGGCTAAGCCCCTGATGGATCTTTCGACACTTTACAAATAATACACGATTCAATAAACCTACGCACGCATTTAGACATTTCAGAAAACCAATATTGCTCGTACAATTTATCTAACGTTTTATCCTTACCTAAATGTTGTAACTCGTTATGTGTATAGTTAATTAATGTCCAAATTAAAGATCTTGGTACTACGGGCAACCAAGAAACTCTTTTATTTCGCTTAATCTTCCTATAAAGAATACCATCTTTAACCTCGTAAATTGTGCTATCGAATCTGAAAAGCCATTATTATTATATTTAGTATTAGGTCATGTATTTCGCTATCACGTTTTTGTTCAACGGATAGCCAATCTTTATGAAATTCGAGATACTGAACCTTTTTTGCCTGTGAAGTGTCGGACAGTGTATTTACAACATCAACATCTGGAAGAAGGTTACGCGAAAAATAGTCTGCGTGTTAAATTCTTCGTCCTTCACGATATACAATAACAAAGTCATAGGCTTGTAAGAACGCCCACCAACGATTGACACGAGGAGTAAGATCTTTTTTTAATTTTGAGGCCTTGAGGGAATCACAATCGGTATAAAACGTCGAAACGTCGACCATAAAGATAATGCCGGAAATGTTCTACGGCTCGTACGACTGCTAGCGTCGCTTATTCATACGAGTGGTAGCGCGACTCTGCTTCTATCGTGCGTCGGCTAAAATACTCTACAACATGAGGTAAATTATTTTTCTTTTGAATGACTATTGCTACATATCTGTTAGAACTTGCGTCTGTGTGTAACTCTACTGGCAATTCCGGGTTAAAACTAGTATGCACCGGTTTAGACGTTAAGATACGTATTATAAAGTTGCGTATTTCCTCATGTTTTTGAGTCCACTTAATAGGTCCCCGTAATTTTGTAAGTGGATACAACGGTCCAACGATGCGCGTAAAATCAAAAATGAATTTACGAAAGTACGAAGCAAGGCCCAGAAACTGTCGGACCTGAGTAGCTGTTTAAGGTTGTGGAGACTCAACGAATGCTTGTATTTTACGTGAATTTGGTCTTATTTCACCTGCCTGAAGCGAGTACCCCGGATATTCTATGAGGCTCGTTTGAAAAGTCCGTGCAAAAATAAAAACTACTTAATTTTTTGGGGTAAACCTTATTTATTTTTCAACATAGTCTCCTTTTAGGCTTATAAACTTTGTCCAACGCTGCTCTAGTTTGTTGATCCCTTCCAAATAATAGGATTTGTCCAAGTCTGAAAAATAGCCATTTGTTTCTGCAATCACCTCCTCGTTTGAATAAAATCTTTTTCCCGCCAGCCATTTCTTCAGATTAGGGAACTAATAGTAGTCCGAGGGAGCCTAGTCTGGAGAATAGGGGGGGTGTTAAACGAGTTGGAACCCTATTTCCATTAATTTTGCGACCACAACTGCTGAGGTGTGAGCTGGTGCGTTGTCGTGATGGAAAAGGATTTTTTGTGGGCCAATCGTTGTAGTTTTTCTTGCAGCTCGGTTTTCAAACGGTCCAATAACGATGAATAATATTCACCTGTAATAGTTTTACCCTTTTCCAGATAGTCGATGAGGATTATGCCTTGCGAATCCTAAAACACAGTCGCCATAATCTTTCCGGCCGAAGGAACGGTCTTCGTCTTTTTTGGCGCAGATTCCCCCTTGGTAACCCATCGTTTAAATTGTTCTTTGGTCTCAGGAGTGTAGTGATGTATCCATGTTTCATCCATAATGACGAAACGACGCTTAAAGTCCTGCGGATTCTTCTGGAACAACTGCTAACCGTCCTCGCAACACTTCACACGATTTTTGGTCAAGCGTGAGCAATCGCGGTACCCATCTTGCCGATAGCTTTTTCATGTCGAAATGTTGATGCAAAATATTATGTACCCGTTCATTCGAGATACCCACAGCACTAGCAATCTCATGCACCTTCACTCTTCTCTCATCCATCACTATATCATGGATTTTATCAATGATTTCTGAAGTAGTAACCTCAACAGGGCGTCGAGAACGTTCAGTGTCACTTGTGCCCATATGGCCACTCCGAAAATTTTGAAACCACTTATAAACTGTTCTAATCGAAGGTGCAGAGTCACCATAACGTTTATCAAGCTTTTAGCCTCTTGACGCGTTTTGCCCTTCATAAAATAGTGTTTAATCAACACGCGAAATTCTTTTTCGTCCATTTTTTGAAAATCACTCGACTTCCTCGATTCAAACGAATGCCAAACACAAAGAAATAGACCGATCTGGCTGAAACTTGGTGTGTGTTCTTCCAAGAGATGCTACTAACTAAACATAACCTCGATACGCGCCAGTAGTGCTATCTCTCTGACTTTGCACGGACTTTTCAAACGACCCTCGTATTTTCCTTTTCATGAATTTACATTTTTTAGGATTTAATGTAAGCCCAGCTTCTGTCAGAGCACCCAACACTATGTCTAAACGTAGCAAACCCTCATCTATATTACCCGAAAAACATAATACATCATCCATGTAAATCAATGGCTTGTCTTTTACATTATCAAGAGCCTTAGTGATACACCTTTGATAAACTGTTAGAGCGTTTCGCATTCCAAAGGGCATAGCTAGGTACTCATATTGCCCTTCGGGTGTAACAAATGCTGTTTTCTCAATAGAATCTGAATGCATCACTATTTGATGAAATCCTGATGCCATGTCTAAAGAAGAGAAATACTCTGCTCCAGCAAGCTGATCAATTTAATCCTCAATACTTAGCAAAGGATAGTGCTCTGGCTGAGTGTTGGAATTTAGTTCTCTAAAATCTACACTCATTCTGTTTGAATTATTTTTTTACCAACTAATAATACTGGACTGGCAAAGGGAGATGAACTCTCTCTAATTACTCCTGCATCTAACAATTGTTGAAATTTTTCCCTTACTATTTGCTTTTCTGCCGGCGCTAATCTATAAGGAGAACGTTGTACAATTTTAAAGGGATCTATTAAAATAATTTAACACTCACCTGTTTTGACGCGACGTGAAGGAATTCCTTCAGTAAAATAATCAGAATATTAATTTAGCAATGATATTAACGATTCCCTATCCTGATCTTCTAAATCTGTGTAAATTTGTGTAAAGCTCAATTTACTTGAATTTATTTCACAAACCGTAGTTTCTTTTTTGTAATAAAGTGTAAGATTGTTATTATCAATTTTAACAGATAATCCTTGCTCCAAAATATCTCTTCCAATTTTAATAGATTCAGAAATATACTTATCACGGACCAGATGAAAGTCGAAATTTACTGTCAAATCGTCAATAGTAACATCACTTTGAATTTGCGTCGTACATTTTATATAATTATTACCTATGCCGCTAAGGTAAACGAGACTTTCACGCTCAGTGCCTACAAGTTTGTTACGATAACTATCTTTCAAAATAAAACACGAAGATCCGCTGTCAAATAAAGTAGCCCTGTAAGGGCGATGTTCGCACTGATGAACTTCCTTGACCACAGCTCTACCAACGTTCTTTCTGTTCCTACAAACAGTTGCCACGTGCCCAGACTCGCCGCAGGTAAAACAGATCACAGCTGGCTTCTTCTCTGTAGTACGTGTAATGTTTGAATTGTCTTGAGATTTTGGCCCAGTATTGTCACGTTTTTTTCTGATCTCAGCCATCCAAACGGTGCTTAATAGATATCCCACCAAGTAGTCGAAATAATTGAGCTCGACTAGTTATATTTTGAGAACATATTTCACGACGAATTAAGTTGTCCTTCCAAGACAACACTGATATAACAAATCCGGTTATGACCTCATCATTCATTTTAGAATTGGGAATTGTTTTAACGAGATTCCATAATCGAAGTGCTGATTCGGTTGCAGTTTCTTTAACTCCTAAAATTTCATTTTCCGTAAAATTTCATCAAATAATCTTTACCACGAGTTTAGGTTTAGTAAATTTAGCAAGTAAAACTTCTTTGACAGAACTCCATACAATTTCATTTAAATTCAGTTTCGATAGACAAGCCGCTTCACGACCTTTTAATGCTCCTGTTAAAACTATAAGTAAGTTAACTCCTTCCAAATGTTTATGTTGTACAATAACCTCCGTCAGTTTACACCAATCATTGATATCCAATTCGGATTCATCAGGATCAAACTTTATAAGCGACGTAGTGTCAGTACTCGCTGCCGACGATCGATTGCGCTGCTAAAATTTGTGTTAACAACGCCTTCATATTATTCATAAACCGTTCAGCATTCATTTTATCCGATTGACTTTCTTTAGAAAGATTGTCGCAGTTACATCCCACTTCTGATATGGGCTCTTCTAGACCCTTATCAGAACGTTGACCTTCTATGTTGGACATGTTGGCGTTAAATAAAACTGCACAATATTATATTACTATATCTAGAACACAAATTGGTTTATTCTTCTTTTACACTTCGAGTAGTTGAAACTAAATCACTTAAACAATATGCAATGTTTTTTAACACAAACAAATCACAGCGATTCGTCGCTAAGACGTTGTTTTGCCGCCATCCTCTATTTCAAAATTCCCTCTACATTCTTCTCTGAAAAAAAAATCTTTCACAAAGGTTTATTTGAAACTCTTTATTTGAGGAAAATCTCTCTCTTCCGAAAGAATTTTTTAGATGAGGGAAAAGAAGTTGGTTGGAGCTAGATCTGATGAACAAGGCTATCTGCCGTGTTCATCAGATCTAGCTCAAAACAAAATTCGCGGATTTTTCGCCTTGGCAACAGTTGAGGTGTGAGTCGGTGCGTTGTCATGATGAAACAAAATTTTTTCTTCTGCAAATGTGACTGCTTTTACATAATTTCTGCCTTCAATTTATCCAGTAATAATGCGTTGTATGTTCCGTAATGGTTTTTCCTTTGTAAAGATAATTGATGAAAATAAATCGATGATTATCTCAAAAATTAGTCACTATCACTTTCCCAGGCGAAAAAACAGTTTTTGCTTTTTTGGAAGCCGGTCCCTTTTTTCAGTTCACTGTTTGGATTAAATTTTTTTTTGGGTGTATCCAAGATTCATCTACATTAATTAATCGGTGCAAAACTCGGACTTATTGCGCCTAAACTGCGTCAACACAGCATGGAAAATGTTGACTGAAACAAATTTTGGTTTAACATGAGCAAGCGCGGCACTCAACGCGCGGACGGTGTTGTTATACCTAAATGTTGATTTAATATGTAACAAACACATTTTTATGATATGTTCATAAGCTCTTATATCTCATTCACCTGAATTCGGCAACTTCAAGCACACAGGTGAATTTTAGCGATGTTTTCGAAGGTAGTTGCAGTTTTTAGGCGTCCCAGACGGTCGTCGTCTTCCAAGTTCTTACGACTATGTTTATATTGAGCTGCCTTAAATTTTAATGTCGTAAATAATAGTACAGAGTCCCCACATACAGGTTCCAACTCATCTTTTTTCAAAATTAAATTTTGAACGACAGTTCAATACTCGATTTTATCAATTTTTACAAAAATACATCGATCCATTTAAACGACTGTTGCATGTCCAAAATGGCTGAAATTTTGTTGAGTTACTGTCAAGAGATGAAAAGTGAAATTCAGTAGCTTCTCTTCTTCTTTACTATATTTCTTCACGTAGAGGTTGGAAATTTTTCAGACCACCCTCGTAGATAGTAAAATAAATTGATTTCAATACTATCCTGAAAAGAGAAAGATTTTTGTCAAATTGAAACAGAGGAGAAAATTAGTCACGCCACGCGACGAGGTCTGGTCTAGTCGTTGGCTTCATCACCCTGCCTATACTCAGCCGTTGGATATGTACAGACTGTTACTACTTACTACTGAACCCCAAAACCCCAAAATATAAAGAGTCGTTTTTCCGTTCTCTGATCAATTTTAATCTGACTTATGTATC
Organism: Junonia grisea; assembly: GCA_018235645.1. NCBI lineage: Eukaryota > Metazoa > Arthropoda > Insecta > Lepidoptera > Nymphalidae > Junonia > Junonia grisea. The sequence goes on along the minus strand of DVXP01000300.1, from coordinate 6,742 downwards.
CAATTTTGTTGATGAGGACATGACCACATATCAGGCCTTTTAAAGCCTCATCATTAATATAATTATATCTCTCGACGTTCAGAACAAACAAATGTAAACATATATTGTAATATATTATATTTTTTTATGAGGTAAGTATATATTGTAATGAATACGTGCATATTAATTCCCGGGCTAGCTGTGTCCAGGTCACATCATTTGCGCATGCCTGTTTTGTGATTACGTAAAATGTTAGGATGTGCAAGGTGCGAAGGAGACCTATAAATGCAGTTATTGATTTTATTTAACGTGGCCCGGACAAAGGTTTCTATTTATATAGGTTCTAGTTACTTCTAGCAATTTCATCTGTGTAGTTTTTTTGTATGGATTATTTATTTAAAAAAGAATGAGTTCTTCATAATTTTTTTCAACCTCCAATTTTTCGCAATCGAGCTCTTTCGACGCCAAGTGAAATTAAAACATGAATGGCTTAATTTTTTAATTAATTTATTTCATTGTTTCATAGTCGATTCTGTCGACCACAGACAGGCCTCTTTCCGGTTTCTCTTTCGAAAATAGAATTATGATGCATTATAATTCTTTTTACAAAAAATATCTTATCCTTAAATAAGTAGGTAAAAGTTATCATCAAAACTACATAGAAACAGAATGATATCCGCAATGTTGGTTTTTAATAATAAGGTTCCCAGAAAATGACTCTCGGGGTATATCCCGGAGGTATAGTGTACGAATGTAATGACTAATGGTTTAGGAGTGCCCCCGCCAAGTCGAGCAAAAAATGGCTTGGTACGGCGGTAATTATTTTTTCTCGAAGTAACTCCGGCCATTTTCGACCCCCTATAACTTCGCTGGAGATAAGCCTAAAAGCTTCACTGTCCGATCCTGGTGTCCAAAATTCTAAAGCATATGTAGCAGCCGTAGAAACATCAAATTTAGAAAACAATTAGGCCCTTCTCTCACGAAGCTATCCAACTGGTATTTGCTTACAAGTTGTGTTTTTGATTGCCTACCAATTTCTTATAATATCTTTTTGACACAGTCAGAGTAAAATCTTAAAAAATAAAATGTATGCAAAGACTAAAACCGTATCACGGTCGTATTTGGATCCCAAGCGCTAATACTCAATAGCTACTAATTAAAATAACTAAATAGTCGCTAAATTGCTTATGTCTTCTGAAAATAAGTCCGTAAAATACAAACAAAATTGTAATAAGAAATGGAGAATATGTACAAAAATTAGATAAAATTATAGTACTACTATGGTTACTGCTCTGTCGTACAGAATAGTCTGATGTTAAAATAACCTACAATAGTCCTTTATAAACGGGTTACAAAATGTAATAAGAATTTTTCGAATCAGACTGAAGTTACTAGACTTTCTTAGATTAGGACATTCAAATTAAACTCGACTTAGCTTTATGTATCATTATGTTACTATATATATATTTATACATTGCGAAGAATAAGTTTATTAAAAATTGAAATAATTTTGCAATGCTCCAAACATAAAATATTTGTAACTATTTTAGGAATGTAACCGTTTCTAAGTATCAAATCGCATGTTAAAAAAGCAAAACAATGGCTAGCGTTGTGTACAAAACATTCAGTCTTGTAATAATTTATGTGACCCTTGACATTGGGTGGTGTTTGGTCTTGAAATTCGAGAAATCGATACCGGTTCCATGTCCACGCATCCTGTGCAATCAACGCGCGTGGGGGTGCATCACGCCACCTCGAAATCGATAGGCTTGCGCATGCGCCAAAACCTTTTATGACCAACTCTAAGATTCCCAGGGCTCATTTTTAGTTCGGTTCTCTTTCAGTTCGGTCCTGTATTTTATTGTTTATTTATTTATTTAATTTAATTTAATTATGTAATAATTTGAAAAACTTTACATATCAGATACATCTCGTGCTCAAAAACCGAGTGAACAAAATGGAAAGGAGTATGTGTTCGTGACGCGTGAGAAGATGGAGCAAGACATTTCGGAAGGAAAGTTCATAGAGCACGGGGAATACAAAGGCAACCTGTACGGGACATCGGCTGAAAGTGTGGAAACGATAGTGAACTCAGGTATGATATCTATTTAGGTATTTATTTTTTATCTTCAGCTTGTTGTTGAATATTATTTGTAATATTTATACCTATTATATGTTTGTTTATTTATATTTATAATTTAGGTATCATGCTAATGTTTTTTTTGTGACGTTTTTTACTTTTTTTCTTTGGGCGTTTATTTTGAAAAATTTTTTATAACATGATTGGGGGTAGCTTTCAAAACTTGTAAAACATTTCTATGGCTTGGCGAAATGTGTGATGACAAAAAAATCACAATAAAATGTATCGATTTGCGCCATCTTGAAGTTCAAGGGCAAATGCGTCAAGTTGCGTCAGCGCATGCGTGCGATACATTCCACTGCAGCATTGCACATGCGTCGTCGAAGTGACGCTGCATTGTTGCACATTCGCCTCACTTAAATGACGCTGCGTCTATGCGCACGCGCTTTTGATACGATGCGTATGTTTATATGTAATATGTGTATACATTTGCGAAGACTTGCTATTTTCTTAATGGCTCAAGTATTTTGTTTTGACAAATTTTGTTTTTCTTTCTCGGCGCTGGCGTATTAGTCTTCAAGGCCGAGTAGTTAATGGGGGTTATACTTATAGTTTATTTTGTTATTTTTTTACTTCTATTTTTGTTTATATAGTAAACCTATTCATTATTATTAGATATATTTATATATAAATATGTATACTAAGTTTAATACGCTATTTCAGGACGTGTCTGCGTTCTGAGTCCCCACTGGCAGGCTCTGAAGATGCTGCGGACTCCGAGACTGCGACCCTACATAGTATTTATAAAACCGCCTCCGCTAGAGGTGCTCGTGGAAACCAGGACTGCTGCCAACGCTCGCTCGACGTTTGACAAGGAGTGCTCTAGAGCTTTTACGGTCAGTATATGAAGTAATAGCTTGTAAGCCAAGAGATAGGCAAATATCTGCTCTCCTATTAGGGACAGGTTATGGAGCTTATAGCGGGTAGGCAGACTTTCAGGTAGGTTTCCTCACAACCTTTTCCTTCGTCGCCGAGTTGGGCAGTGTTACGGTCAGTATACATTTTGAATCAATCTATGCATTATATAGTGACTCGATATGGAACAGTAACTCCTTGAGACTTGAAATTTAACAGACGTACTTAAGCATTTGCTTGTATCATATTTTGATGTTTATATCTGTGAAATTTAATTTTAATAAAACCTTTCATGTACGTTTCAGGAAGAGGAATTCGCAGATATAATAAGGTCGTCGAATCGTATAAACTTCCTGTACGGCTACATGTTTGACGAGGAGATCGTCAACGAGGACCTGGCCACGGCGTTGACCCAGCTGCTGAAGATGGCGTGGCGCGTGCAGTCCGAGCCGCTCTGGGTGCCCGCGGCCTGGGTGCAGTAGGAAGTAGGTAGGAGATGTATCTGTTCGTAACGTTAGCTTTACTTAGTTAATTCGTTCCAATCTAGTCAATTTCTGTTTGTTGTTTTACTTTTAGGACAATTTCGTTAGGTTGTAACCCTCTGTTGATTAATTATAGGTCGTACAACTTATTTTAAATAATTTTATTACCTGGCGTTCTCTATTAATTATTGGAAAATTTCCTTTTAAAGTTTGATGTAAAAATTGTATATACTTGCTTTCTTAATATTCGATTTATGTGCCCTTATAGGTATAGTGATATTTATTTACACTAAATTCTAATCGTCCCGTCTTTGTGCGTACTCACCGGTCCCGATGTCGTAAACTCTAGTAATTGTAATCGATTTTATATGTATTCCTTTAATAGTAATAATTATTATAGGCGCGTATTTGTATTATGATAGTAAATTCGACTAATGTAATAACAAATATGTAGTCACCGATATAATGCCAGCTACGGAGTCTAATAAAGTTAGTTGTAAATATTTTCATGGGATTTAATATATATTGTACTGTCTCGATAAGCTTCATAGCGTGACTAGGAATACGCTCCACGTGGTTTATGAAACGCTACATAGAACATTGAACCATATTGTACCGATAAATCGTAATACACTCGCAATAAATATAATAATATCGTTCGAAATCTGCGGAGACATTGATCATTGCAATCGTCTAAAACATATACATTCTCGCTGTTCAATATATTAAATCAGTATGTCTTCCCCGTACTGTACGTATAGCTCAATGGTTTATGTAACATAATATTTTTATTGTATTAAAATTTTAAACCGATTTACAAATTGACTTAGATTCGTCATAGGTAGTTATATATTCGAAGAGTCGTTTACGATATGTTTATTTGTATTATCACAAATTTTAATATATTTCATATAGCTAAGTAAATGTATTCTGTAGGGTTAAGACATCGTAGTAACGATTAATGTTCGATGGGATTACTTAATATTTTATTAAAAAATTCTACTTATTTTTAATTAGACTTGATACATGATGGTTCAGCTTCTGTAAGGTTTTACAAACATCCCGTTCCGATTTAGGTAACCTTTCGTAGGCTCCGTCGTTTCTTCCATTATAATATAATAAATAATTTTACGGAATTACAATCAAATATAATAACAAATATAATGCAAAATAACATTCGACTTATTGTAAAAATAAAAAAAAAATACTTTGAGTTGAATGGGTGCCTCTAAAACGTTTCTCATATTTTAAGTAATTTCTATTTTATGATTAAAGAAATCGATCTCTCGTTATGCGTTAATATATAATTAGTGTTAAGGAAGTAACTGTGTTAATAAGGTGTTGATGACTCGCACTCTCTATCGCAAAAGGCAAAGAAAAAAGTAGTTGTACATATTTAGTAAGATGAACTGTATTTCGATTTCCGTTTTAGACTAAGATATATAACCGACTTGCTTAACGATTAGCTATTAGAATAGAGCATATTAAGATCCGTGATTCCACCGCTGCATATATTTATTTAAAAAAGTGATTCATAATCTTTTTAAATAAATATTGTAAGTTAGAGTGAAGTTTATGGTAACTTATTTAATGAATTAACGCGAACGTACATTATTAAATTGCGAATATTCGGAACGTATAAGTCGATTTCGGAACGGATAAATCGATTTTCAGAACGTATAACTCGATACTCAGAACGTATTACTCGATATTCGGAACGTATAACTGGGTATTCGTAATGTATAGCTCGATATTCGGAACTTAAGCATCGATATTCGGAACGTATAAATCGATATTCATAACGTGTAACGCGATAATCGGAACGTATAAATCGATATTCGGAACGTATAACTCGATATTCGGAACGTATAAATCGATATTCATAACGCATGACGCGATATTCGGAACGTATAACTCGATATTCATAACGCATGACGCGATATTCGGAACGTATAACTCGATATTCATAACGCGTGACGCGATATTCGGAACGTATAACTCGATATTCATAACGCGTGACGCGATATTCGGAAAGTATTATTCGATATTCAGAACGCATTATTCGATATTCAAAACGTATTATTCTACATTCAAAACGCATTATTCGATATTCAGAACGTATTATTCGAATTTCGAAACGATAAGGCGACGATAACGCCTTCAACGATTTAAACGTGTAAGGCGACATTCGGAACGTGAAACTTGATATTCAGATCGTATAAATCGCTATTCGGTATAATCGTTGGGTTGTTTCCAGTTAAATATAGAATTATTCAGTTTTGTTGAAAATCTTTAAAGCCAAAATAGATCAAGATATCATGTACCTAAACAAAATTTACGAGTTGTTCAAATAAATAATCTTATTTTGTTATTGTTACTGAAAAATATTTAATGATAACCTATTTTATTTTAATTTAAAATGAATTGTTTGAATGTGTTTTTCAAATTATGAGATATTATTTTTATTTAGTTATCCGTGGTTTTACAAGTATATATTCAAGAAGTCTTAGTGAGGTAACTTGTTACTTTGGCACTTTGAAAATTTAATTTTATAATTTTTATCCATTCGTAACTTCCAAGACCGTAATTGTAAACTTTCAATCAAATTTAATACGCATAATTCGATCGATCATTATGCCTATTTCATTTAAAACGAAAGTTACAATAAATTAGATACGTAAAACATGGAAACAACTCAATTTGACGAGTTTATTTCGATTCAATCGATATTTCTTTTTGGAATCTTTATAAAAACAAAACGAGTAACAATGAACGGCTTATATAAAAAACGGTTAAACGGAAAAATCGGTAGATACCTTCCTACGGACGCTATAGTTTCTTTTCTAGGATCAAACTCAGTAACGGAGTTCGGCTTATTCACGAAATTTCTATATTAGTAATATTGCTATAGTCTCAAAATACGATTTAATATTATCGATTCGTCGTCGTCGTCGTCCCGAAAATAAAAATATATATGATTCGTCGAGTCGAGAATCTATAGAGATAATAACGTTTGTTTTATAAAAGGCGATGGAAAGCGAAACTGCCGTAAAATAAGTAATTCCCGATGATTCGATCTGGAGGAACAGTCATGCTCCAAATCGGATTTATACAAAGTGCAGCACTAGAGAGCCATACTTTACTGTTTATTACAATCAGTAATAGATTTTATCCCACACCAGCGTCGAAAGTTCGACATTTTTTCCCTGTTTTGCGGGAGCAAAATAGCACTTTTTTGCCTCGATAAGTTGTAGGGCGAAAACAAGACTGTCAGGTAAAAATGACG
>DVXP01000299.1:0-22755 GCA_018235645.1 Junonia grisea | reverse complement strand
GGTAAACGGTAGTTCAAATTGAGGTCCTATTTTTAATATTTGATGGATTCGTGTATCATATTACTTTATGCTGACGGTAAAAAAACGAGGTTAGCGTTTATACTTTTCTAGATACGAGGTATTCCACATTATCTTAAGTATGACAAATATGCTGACTTTCCTCTACTAATGGTAGAGGAAAGTCAGCATATTTGGGATACTATGATAAGATTAGGATGATAAGTATGACAAATATGCTGACTTTCCTCTACTAATAGTAGATAATATATTATATTTAATACCAAAAATTTCCCAGTTTCTAAGGAATGTCCTCTGGACATGGACAAAGTTGTGGGGACTAGCTTGTAGTTTATAATGCACATGACAACACATGGGTATTAAAATAACAGGTTAGAATTTATAATCATATTGTACAAGTTAGAGAACTTTAAATAAGAATAATTGCAAGTTAAAATTCAAGTAAAGACACCTGTCTTTACAGAGTTTTTGAGGAAGTGCTTTTTGTAAAAGATGAGGATTTCATTAAAATCATAATAATTGAGATATCAATAATTATTCTACTTGATTTGTTTTTATTTATTTAGGTAATTTTGGTTTAAAAACAGTTTGTTAAATAAAATATAAAAACAATTGCTGTTACAATGTATATATACGACACAAACTATTAATATTATATTCTAGCAGTTGCCTGCAGCTTCATTCACACAACACACAATTACAATAAAAGTGATAAGATTCAACAAACATAAACATTTGTAAATCAATCTTAAAAGCACAGATGTCTTTTATGTTAAGCATATGTTACTTTTTTTATATACACCCACACACACCTAGTGGACCCGCACTTTTAATATTCTGCCAAAGAATGTTATATTTTACATAGAAACTATCATTTACACCTTATAATGTCACTATAAAATCACATCTAGGAAGTTAAAATCTTTGCTTCAATTAGAGCAAATAAATTAGAATTACTTGTATTTAATCTAATTGTGGTTAATCTCCAGAACATCATTAAAAAGTAGATTCTGTGCTCCATGGCTCTGTTAATATTTAAGCAAAGAGTAATTAACTGTACTAATGTTTATAACACACAAATTATTATTGTTCAATCAAAGGCCTTTTTTATAGTATTTTAAACTAATACATAGAAACTATTTAAGACCATTTGATAGTATTTATTATTATTATAACTTTAGGTTATGAAATTGTTAAACAAAATTCCTTTCAGAGATTTACATAAATAATCTTGTAAATAATAAAAACCTTTATCTCTTAATAACTACTTAACATGAATTAAGTTGAGAATGATAATCACAGGGCATGGTACATAACCTAACATTATGTTATTATAACAAAAAGCACTGACCTCCAGCAGCCAAGATACGGGCGCGTGCCTTCTCGGTAACATGAAGAGCGGCGACTGTTAGCTTGGGCACGGTGTACAACCTCACGTCGTTGGTGACGGTGCCGACCACCACAGCGATCAGACCCTCGCGAGTTGGCTTCTTCATGTGACGAGCCAGGCGCGACAGAGAAATAGGAGCCCGGTTGATACGGCTCATGAACAACCGCCGTAGGACGATCGTGTTGAACTTGGCATTTGTACGTCTGGCCAAGTATCTGTATAACTGTCAACAAAGATATAGGTTAGAATTTTAACACAATATTCAAAAATTATATATGAAACGATATTTGTATTGGAGAAGCTAGTTTCGAGTTTTTTATTACTTACTTTAACGAGCAATCTCAGGTATACATCCTGAGATTTAACTTCGGTACGCCTAACTTTCCTGTCGTGTTTATGGTTGATGTCGACACCCTGAAATAAATATCGGAACACATTTTAACTTCACTGGTTTAACTTAAAATCACTTTAAACTTTCACACTTTATTGATATCACGGAGATTTTAATGGATAACTTTTTTATTTTCTTCGAGCGAAACTCACCATATTGACAACCGGAAGAAAAAGAGAGTCTATAGACAAAAACAATAACTGACAGAATTTTCAATGTTACCAGTATGACTTAAATGTTGCTGTGACATGAACAATATACCATAGACAAAAAATATTGTCGTAGATAGATGTCTATCCATGAAGTGGATAGATACTGGCCTATAGAATTACAATTTAATCGAATAGAAAAAACAATAATGCAATTCAAAACATTGAAATAAATAAAAAACTAACAGTCTCACATCTGTCGTCGTGACAGATCACAAGTTTCGACCGCCGTTTTTTCGAAAGGGATGGAATTTAATACGAAACATCGAAAACTATCAAAAAGCAAAAATTCCGTGCGTTCAACGGCATCAACAAAGACTCGTTCATCCAAAAAGAGAATTGTAGCTAGAAAAAGGAAATGTGTTTGCCTGCCTGAAAATTATTCTGTAGTTGAATTCCCAGCAATATGGAACGAGTTAAGACAGAACGGTCAACTTTGTGATGGGACAATTGTGTGCAAAGATAAAAAATCTATTCAAGTTCATCGAGCTATTCTTTCAGCAGTCAGTCCATATTTTAAAGCAATTTTCGTAAATTCATTAAAGAAAGGTAAGGCAGAGGAAACAGAAATAGTCGTTGATGTCCCTTCATATTATATGAATTTAATACTGGACTACGCCTATACAGGGACATGTGTAGTGACCGCTGAAAATGTAGAACTTTTATTACCATATGCCGACCAATTTGATGTAGTCGGAGTTATACAGCTATGTTGTCAATTTCTTTTACAAGAATTACGACCTCATAATTGTCTGGGAATATTTAAATTTGCAAGATGTTATTTCTGTAGTGAATTAGAAAGTAAAGGTAAATTATTCATACGACAGAATATTGCCAGAATACTTAAAGAATGTAGCGAATTTAAATTATTGTCACACGAAGAACTCGAAGATATATTACGTGATGATGAACTGAATGTTAGAAATGAGGAAATAGTATTTCAAGCAGTGAAAATGTGGGTAGAACATGACTTAGAAAACAGGAGACAATATATTCCATCTTTATTGTCTTGTGTGCGATATGGTCACATCAGCTACAAATATTTCAAGTCAAAAATTTTGCAATGGCAACCAGTCGTAGAAGATGAAGTAAGAATAATATTTTTTTTATGAATATCTAAAACTAACTTTATTTGTAAGTAAAAAAAATTCTATATTCTTACAGAAATGTCAAGAAGTTTTGTATCCAGCTGTCGTCTTTCTAACAGTGCTTGACTCGCGCCCCGACACTGAAGTAGATTTAAACGACCCCTTGGCAAGGCCTCGAATACCGTACGAAATATTATTTGCCGTAGGTGGCTGGAGTGCCGGCAGCCCAACGAGTTTTGTTGAAACATATGACACGCGGTAATTCTTTTTTATGGGAAATTAAAACATAAGTATGGCAACATTTATAAGAACCGCGAAATTTGAAATAATATGAATAGTTCTTTAATATTTAAATTGAATTTAATATCGACTACTTTATTTTTGGACAATAGCGCGGATCGGTGGTTTCTTTCAATTCATATGGATTTATCGCCTCGAGCCTACCACGGTTTATGTGCACTAAACAACTTGATCTACATGATTGGCGGTTTCGACGGCAGCGATCACTTCAACACAGTTCGGTGTTACGACCCCGTAGCAAACACTTGGCACGAGCGGGCCTGCATGTATCAAGCGAGATGTTACGTCAGTGTAGTCGTTCATGGTTAGTCCTGCTGACTCAGGGATAAACTCTATTTCGTAGGGAAACTAAATTTTCGTATAATTTTTCAGGACATTTGAATATTTGGGTACGTAAAGCAAAAATAAAGATTTTCATTTTAGCTTAAGTACCTATTCATTACAAAATTCAATCAAAAATGAAAACTAAGATGTTTCTTTGTTGTAGTGGCCGCTATTGTTAGCTCTAGACTAATTTTAGATTAGACTTATAATCACAAAAATTTATATTAATCATACTATTTTGCCGATAAGAAGTAAATAAAAAAGTATAGTACGGATCGGAACATTTAAAATCGTATTGTATTTCATTTACTTAAGAAAAAACAATGTTTGTCAGATGGGTTAATATACGCATTGGGTGGTTACAACGGTCGTACTCGCATGTCATCGGTGGAACGATACTATCCACAGAAGAATCAATGGGAGATGACCACGCCGATGAACAAACAACGATCTGATGCTAGCGCGGCGTCCCTTGGAGGAAAGGTTAGTACAATACTGAGCTAAGTAAAAACTATGAAAAGCACCTACTCTCGCAATATTTTCCTAATTACAGCATGAATATGGAGTGTAATATACATATAGAGTTATTGTTAGCTACTTAGTTTATGAATAACTGTTGGTTTATGAGTGACTCAAAAGGCACTGAAAGATTTTGGAATAAATCTGTTACGTGGTGTTTTGTTTAGTCTTAATTTTTAAATGAGGCTTCTTTTAATTATTGCCATTGCAGATTTACATAGTGGGAGGTTTTAATGGTCAAGAGGTGTTGAGTTCTGCAGAGGTTTTTGACCCTGAAACCAAACAGTGGAGTTTCATTCGGTCCATGCTGAGTCCACGCTCCGGAGTCAGCCTGATTGCATACCGGGATTCATTGTATGCGTTAGGAGGATTTAATGGTTACAGTCGTCTTAATACTGGTAAATATTTTAAATGGTTCATTTTTTGTACTACCTACTTTTGAATGCTAGAAACCAATTTCAGCATGATTGCTATACTTTTATTGTGCGTATGTATCACTATCAATTACAACTTATAAATCTTAGAATACCGAAAATAAATCATGAGATGTTTACATTGGATAAGTCTTTGTATATACTTGATTGATCTTTTACCATGATTTTTTAAAACTTGACATGATTTTTTTTGGGTTTGTATTTCTATTTTATTTGCATTATAGATTGCATATTTTACAAACAATTTAAAACAAATCTTTCACAACACTTTATTAAGGAATATTTTTATAATATTTAAAATAACTTGATGACTTAGTATATCAGAACTGAGTTACGATAGTCCCCTTGTCACAGTACTATTTTTACATAGGGGAGCGGTTTAGCCCGCACCGCGGTGGCGAGTGGCAGGAAGTGACGGAAATGTTCAGCGCCAGAAGTAACTTTGCTACGGTTTTGCTGGACGACATGATCTTCGTAATTGGTGGTTTTAATGGTTCGTTACTTTCTACATAGTTAATTTTTATTTTGACTGTATATTTTTATCGGCAAATGATTTTCAAGTTTTTCAAAATTATATACAAATGACACGCACTGTAGTCTTCAACTCTACGTTTTCCATTGTAGTTCGGTTTTTTTTTTAAATATTGAAAAGGCCAATCTAATCTTGAGTATATTAAAAGAATTATTAAAATCAGTTCACTATTGACGAACCTATTGCATACCTAATGTGACCAGACGAATAATATCCCGTTTTCGAAGGGAAAGGCTATAGATATTGGTCGGAAAACATTATTTGGCGAACAGAAATATAGGGTTAGCGTAGCCGGGGATTTATTTTTAGCAATTCAACCAGGAATATAGGAAATAGTATAGTATATATAGTAGCCGGTGACTTTTTAGCTTTTTCCGTTTTAATGACAGCAGGAAGATTCGATCTAGCAAATTTTGTATTAGTCCCGTTATGAGTTTAACAAAAAATGGTCACATTATGCATACCATACACATAGAAGTAATAATTAAGTAGTGGAATTGCGAATCTCCTGCTATTAAAAATCGTGATGTAAGTTTTAGCTACAACTTATCATTTTAATTATGTTTTGTTAAAAGTTCAGAAGAGAAAAATAAAACAATAATATTTTATTTATAGTAAATAGCTATGTCTTTTTCATTGACATTAAACCTGTCGCTAGGCACCTGTCGAATCATTTAAATTAGTCATATACCTCCAAACTCCCATAACTAGTCCCATTAACCGGTAGAAAAACATTATCATACTGACTATATTGCAGGCTCCACAACGATACCTCACGTGGAATGCTACGACGGTGATACATTAGAATGGTACGATGCGGCCCCAATGAATCTAACCCGTTCCGCGCTCAGCGCGTGTGTCCTCGCCGGCCTTCCCAACGCTCGGTCCTTCTCATACCTCGCCAAAGCGATACCAGCTGCCGGCGCTGATCAAGCTCATCATTGCTAATATTGCAAAATATATCCAAAATTAAATCTGTAAATTTAATATTTTTGTCCCATTTTTAAAATCGAGATTCGTGGTCACCCTTGTTTAATTCAAGTGCAATAGATTGTTGGAGAAATTCGAATACTAAATTTTTAAAGTTTTATTTTGAAACAAGTTTATATTCTTTGGCGTGGATTATAGTTAAAGTTTCTTTTTTCATTATTATGAAATTGTCTTTTTAAAAATGATTGTAGATATTAGTACATATTTTGCTAAACAAGCTCCGTCTCGATTACTGTGATATAGTTTTAAATGTTAATATTGTACATAATATTTTGTCTATCATATTTTATTTAATTTAAATCATGGTTATTTTTCTTTAAATAACATTTTAATTGTATTATAATTATTAGAAATCATGGAATATTTTGCCTTTTTACCTTAACAACCGTTTTAGAAGAGGGGGTTTTGAAATTATTTTTTTATATTGAAAAGTTGTTTGCGATAAATTTTATTTTGGTATTTTTGTGTACAACTCGCGTCTATAGCAATCGAAAAGGCCGCGTTTTATATATCTATGTTTGTATAGATATTTGTACGATGCTGCGGTATACAAAAAACCGCGCAATCGTTTTAGCTGTGATATTTTAACTAGTAAAATGAACTTTTAAAAAATGTAAAATTGTTTATTAGTGAGAAAAATTATTGTACCAAAGTGAACAAACGAGAAATTAACAAATAAAGTTTAACATTAGAAATCGATTGTTTCATTTACATCGTATTGCTGACCAAAGTTTGCAAGGCGCCGTTACAAAGCATTCATACCATAAAACATATGGGTGTCGTACTACGGGGACTATTTATAGCGATATACAAAGTGTCCTATGAACCGTCCACACGAGGCTGAATCGACGTAGGATAGCGAGAGTGGCGTGCAATCGTGCGTATATTTACTACAGGAGGGGAATTGGGGAGGAAACGGGAGTACGTCCCCCCAACCTCCCCTTTTAACCCGAGATTCCGTCGCGATCGAAGCACACCCACATTGAGCGTAGTGGTTGCCGCATTCGGGCGCAGTCCTCTCAAAATAGAAAAATTTCGAAATGGAGTTAAAAGGCAAAGTTGCTTTAATAACCGGAGCGGCTGCGGGCATCGGACTCGCGTACAGCGAGGAATTATTAAAACAGGGAGCTAAGGTAAGTCGGCGATTAAGTGAACGCAGGACGCTCACGTTACATTACTAATGTTAAGTTCAAGGCAAAAGGTTAAACTGGGTTGGAAAGAAGCCAAACTGAATGCGTGACTCGTAAATAATTTACATGTGCGTAAAATTCCTAATCATAAAGTATGTAAGAAAAGATGTCAAGTGTCTTAACCGGCACCTATTATTTGTATTGATTTTTGCCGCGCCTCGGTCGTTGATTCTTTTAGTTTATGTTTACTTATTTTTATGAAGTGTTGTCATTTGTGGAGAATGATTATTACAAGTTCTTTTGTTATTTAATAGAAAAAAATTGTTTTTAGAGAAACACGACTAATTAAGTTGATTAAAATTGAGTATGTTTAATTGAATAAAAATATACATAATCTTGACGATAGTTTTCCGCTTACATGAATAAAATAATGCAGATATACATATAAAAGACGATTAATAATAGTATTTGTTCCAAAGCATGACATTTTTGAACCATTTTCGCTTAATAATAGGACCTGTATGAACAAATTATTAAAAAAACTGGTTTCCAAGCAAGCATTCCAAGAAAAAAATAATCATCTATTTGTACATAGGTATTTGAGAAGTAACAAAAAAGATAAATATTTTTTAATAAATTAAATTAATTGTTAATTAACGATAATGTTTTATATATACCTCTAGAGGTAAGTAAATCTTTATTCTATTTTTAGGACATGACTCAAAATCGCATCTGTTTGCCTGACCTAACTGTCTGGTGTGATCAAAAACACAACTAAGTAATATTTTGTTAATAATCTCGACGCCTTTTCGATAATAATAAAAAATCAATAAGTATTATTCTAATATATAGATACCTATTCTGTAATATCCCAAAGTATGAAAAGAAATAAAATGTAGGTAGCGGTAGGTACGTACCTATTAACATTTTTATTTTTGATTCAAATATAAAACATTTTTATTCTAATTAGTGTACTGATAATTTTATATCTCAACCATCAATTAATTAGTTACGTATAGCGTATAGATTAATTTAGTTTCTAGGGTTCCGTTGGAAAGCGGAACCCTTACACTTTTAGTAATTTCCGTCTTATCTGTACCTACATAACTAACATCTCAGAGGTCCTTAAAACTAAAAAGTTGTGGTTAACGTTAATATAATTAAAGTTAAGCATACGTTTATATCTACACATAAATCACGTTGACAAAGTCAGATACATTTTAAAAAAAAAACTTTAGTGCTTTTCCCCTATACATAACTAAAGTAGGTGGGGAAAGATGGGGTAGCTTCATACAGTTTTTATATTTTGTTATACATATAGAGTTTTCTATAACAACAATGTTCGTATCGATTTATGAAAAAATAAGTCTCACTATCTGCCTATATATTTAAAATATTTGATTTGTGAAAAAGCACTTGTGCGGCTTTTGGTAATAATTTGAAAAAAAATGGAAAATGTATGAATGTACCCCATATGCGGGGCACTTTCATATAGGCGTGGGACATGTGATGGAGCATGTATTGTTTAATTAATTATAAAAATAAAAATATTAAATTACGTTTTTGAAAATTAATCATTCCCACCGACTGTGGGTACGTGAGACCCCGTTTCATCCATTTTATATGGCCATAAGGAAAGCGGCAGCTTGAATGGATCACTGGCGAAGGATGTGGGGAGGGCAAGACTATACTCTAACCTCCTGAAACAAACTCCGCCGGCCATAAACAGCCATGACAGAGGCAGATCATGCAAAAGCCTATCTGTTTCTGTGCTAATGATTTCGCAGATCTTATTGCGATTAAATACCTCGCGTAACATGATCTCCTTTCCCAAAATTTGGGTATCTATCGAAGTTTACCGAAGTAAAGAAGGTCCTAATTTTTTTATTACCATAATTTTATATTTGGCTTTTGATTTCTGTAAAGAAAAATTTTCTTTCCGAAATTTTATCGATAACTTTTATTATTAGCTGTCATTCACTATCAGCACTTAGTTCCCTTTTTCTTGCAATTAGCCATTATTTATTATTCTGTAAGGCAAAATTATGATATTACTTCAGTTTTTTAAAGTAAAGTACAAAAATACTGTACGAATGTACCCCGTTTACTGCTGTATGAACCTACCCCATCATAAGAATATGAAAGAAAATTATGTCTTAAAAAAAGCTAAAAAGACACACATAAATAAGCTATGGAACCACGAATAAGCCATTCAACTAATGTGTATCTATAAAAAATATCTCTAGTGTATGGATGTGCCCCTTGCAGGCGCGGATCCAGAAATTTGTTCAGGGGGGCACTACATACCCGACAAAGGCCAATAGGGGCTTATTATTTTGTCTATGTATGTACATATACATTTTTGTATGTATGTATATAAGTTTGTATGTATTTATGTATTTGTGTATATTTTTTATATTTATGTATGTACGAGTAAATATGTTTTTGTTGGTTTTATGGTAATTCGATAAATATCCGTTTGCCTTGAGAAGAAAAATTGGTTACATATTTTGGTGATTTATTTTTACTATCCTCTGCGATGGCTATCATCTGCACGGAATGGAAAGGGCGCAAAATCGCTTTCAATGCGCATTTGCTGTCCCTTCTGGTAGTAGACCTCGTCACAAGAATGCCATCTTGCTAGTCTAGAAGGTATTCTTGAGACTGCTACTAACTACGAATAGTCCTGCTCTCTTCGTTCCGCACGCTGATACGGAATACGGCATAAAAAAGTGCTAGACCAACTCACGCATTCACGGACTTACGATACATTCTATTAATTATGTCCCGGATGTTGATGGGCTTAAGAGATCGAGAAAATGGTTTCTCGGTCGCCCTGCTGTCTCCTGTGTCATGACAGTATCAAAGAAGGTGAATACGGTTCCACAAACTGATTTTCTGCTGATTGTCGTAGAAAATCGTTCCTAAAAAGAAATTCTGCCTAATCCTCTTGACAAGCGTCTCCTAGATCAGCTCGACCCGTTTAAAAATTTGACAGACCCTTCCGATAGCCGTCATCAGAACGGAAACATAGAGGCTGCGGGATCGCTTTTGCAGCACGTCCACTGTCCCTCCCGTGCATTACTCCACTCGTGGTCGGCAGTGCACGTCTCAGTAGGGCGAAGAATGGTCTCGCCCTCCCCACACCCATCACTGGTGCGGCAGGCCAGGGCCACAACCGTACTACCGTCCTCCTCTCGGCGGTATGAAACGGATGCGTGAGTCCCCATCTCACGCAGCCGACACAACTACCCGCAGGGAGAGATTTCGCCCGATTTCCTGGACCAAGATCTATCTCTCCGCGGTCCACGGGGAACATGCCAGTAGCATGTTCCGCAGTATCTTGGTTCACCCCGCAGTGGTGCCAAACCACCGTCGCCTCGCGTCCGATCTTACACAGGTACTCTCAAAAACAACCGTGACCGGTCAACACATGTGTAATTCGGAAGGTGACTCCGGATCCAGGCCTCGAAGGCCGGCACTCACGACGCGTTTATGCCCGTATCGATCTCCAGGGCGTAGGGCGCACCACTCGTGAGAGCCCTTCGCTGCTATTTAACAGCTTAAGGGACCATCATCGCGTTGTCTCTATCGATGATCACATCGAAGTGACTTATGCCCTTACAAAAATTTAAACATTTCGGCATAAATGTTTTAGGAAAAAGGGGGCAATTGCCTCGGCCTGGAGTCATATTCTGAACGATTTGAAGCATCACAGATGATCACGTCTAAGTGATAGGTTTATGCCCTAACAAAAATTTAAGTATTTCGGTATAAATAAGTGTTTTCGTAATGTTTTAGGGAAAAGGGGGCAATAGCCTCGGCTGAGTGTCATATTGAAAACGATTTGAAGCAATAAATATTACACTACAAATATTGAAATATTTAGGTATGAATACTTATTCATAGAGTTTTGTAATGTTTTAGGGAAAGAGGGGCTGAAAACAATTTGAAGCATTAAAGATAATCACGTCAAAGTGATACTTATGTCCCTCGAAAAATTTAAACATTTCGGCAAAAAATAATTGTTTTTTAATGGTTTAGGAAATTTTTGGGGAAGGAGGGCCACCGACTCGGCCGAGATTTACATCGAAAACGATAATACATATAACATATAATCACATCGAAGTGATACGTTCTAACAAATATTTTATTATTTCGAAGAAATCGTTAGAGTCGTTTCCAAGAGCGCTGTTTTAATAAATAATTATACAAGAATTGCTCGTTTACATATATCAAACAGATAAGTAAAATTTAACAGAACATATAGAAAGACAGATTCAATTAAATAAATTTAGCGTGAATGAATGTAATACCCAACATTCTTCTCTGAAAACATTCGTTCCACATAAAATTTTCCAAAAGTGGCGAATTCTCTTAAGTGGGATTGATGTTATGACCTATTCCATCACCAAAAATTTAGTTTGAATGTTACATTGACCCCCTACACATTAAAAAAAAATTACGTCCTGTAAGAAACGCAAGGTAAGGTTCAAAATGTATGTTACATTTTCAATGGACTAATGTAGAAAAATCGCAACAACGAATCACAGATATTGTATTATTACGGTTATTATATTTAAATTCCTTAAAATCCTAAAAGCTTAAAATATTCCTAGTTAAAAAATGAAAGGATAAAGAATGATGTAAAGAGATATCGGGTTAGGAGGTTACACGCTGCAGTACAACATGAATGGGCACTCATTTTGCCTCACACCTGTAAAATTGGAAAACGATTCCCTCCAAATGAAGGATTTCATGTCTCATAAATTACTTAGAATTTGTAACCTCATTTTCCTTTAACATTTCCGTTTTAAATCTATAGCTAAGTATCTATGTATATCCGTACTGTATTTATGTATATAAATGTATGACTGTATATATATGCAACAAACAATTCAAAAAATTACTTGACCTATTTTGATAATTCTTTCACTATCATAATCAATTTCCTTTATCAGAAGGTTTAAGAAATATATGTCCATGTGCGAACACACTTCTTGATGAATAATTAAATAATTTAAAAATTTATCGCAATTTAAACATTTATCGCAGTTTATTATCGCAGTGATAACAAGAACGTAATTCACACGGCGTAATTACTTAATTTTGAAGAGCCCTTTAACAATTTTTAGGACAACGATTTTATGAATTAAACGTTGTCCACCAGTGCAGCATTTGCAGGCACTTATTTATGAAGTCGTGTTTTATTCACACATACACAGATATTGGGCGCAACTGTAACGAGGTATTTCTCTCACTCTTGCATCTTTAAACAGTTTACATCTTTTCCGCTAGCTTTTCTTTTAATATTAATTTTATATTCTTCACATTTCAGACGCCATTTTTGTGTTCATTAGACGAGAGAAGAAGAACACATTGAGGGAACACCTGAGCATTCCCAGACAGATTCGTTAATGCCTATTTTGAGATTGCACACACTAAAACCCCCCGCGATGGCCGCCACAGCACGGAAAACGGAGAGGCCACGGGATCGCTTTCACAGCACGTCCGCGGCCTCTCCCATGCGTTTCTCCGCTCGTGGTTTGCGGAGCACGTCTCGACGAGCAGGAGGGCGAAGAATGGTCTCGCCCTCCCCACACCCCTCGCTGGGGCGTGCACCGGTGGTCCATACCGGACCGCGGTCCTCCTCTCGGCCGTATGAAAACGGATGCGCGGGGCCCCCATTTCACGCACCCACGGCCGGAGGGAGTGCCCTATTTATTCCGGCCCGGGCACTGGGGCTTGGAGGCCGTCGAGACGATCCGCAGGTCGTCTCCGCCGGGCGGGATCAGCCCTCTCCGCAGCCCGCCCCGCAGTCTTCTGGACCATGACGGTCTCACAGAAGTTGACTACGGTCTCCCACGCCGATTCCCTGCCTTAGCATTGCCGACACGACTGCTCGCAGGGAGAGATTTCGCCCGATTTCCTGGACCAAGGCTTGCCTCTCCGCGGTCCACGCGGGACACGGCTCCAGCGTTTGTTGGGCAGTGTCTTGGTCCGCCCCGCAGTGGTGGTAAACCGCCGTCGCGTCGCGTCCGATCCTACACAGGTACTCTCCAAAGCAACCGTGACCGGTCAGTACCTGTCGAAGCGTACGTACTATATTAAAATATTGTTTATTTATTCAAAGCGTTTAAATAAGACTCTCAAAATGAAGCTTGAAAATAATATGTTAGTATAAATATAAAGTCAGATGCCTTAATATTTACTTTGCTCGTACAAATCGAACTTTGGCTTTTGAACGAACAAATCTCTTTATGAGACAAAACGTGTTTACGTTTGCTGTACCGAGTTTCTTCTAGAACTGTATGTTTTCTTAGGTATTTGAAAATAACAAAACAGTATTTCTCTAACAAACACATTTGTAATTTCTATTTATACATGTCTCTATTCCAGTTCTCCATACAATATTACATCAGTCTATCGCTGTCCTCTTTCTTGAGCTCGACATCAACAGCCGTCACTAGGCAACCACCTTATCGTGTATTCCAAATAGTTCTGCTAACACTACATGAATTTATGTACATTCGTTATATCGTAAAAATATATTTACTGCATTAAGTGGTATACATTTTTGTTAAAGTTAAGCTAAGCTGTAATAATAAAGTCTAAATGTATAAAATCCTACTTCATATTCTACAAAGGAGGACGAAGCGAAAACTCAAAACAGATTTCTACGTGTGGATTAAATCGAGCGTGAAATAATCTTTGTCTTCGGCTGCGAAGTTTAAATGAAAGGAAATTATTCAAGATTATTAACGTCTTTTCGTCACAACTTTTACTGCCACTCGGACTGTGTACACCCAAAAACCTCATGGACTTCTGACGCTATAATACGAGTAGGGTAGACCGGGTACGGTTGTAACAGGGTACGGTTGTAACAACGCCCATAAATCGGGAACTGCTGGGATTAGCGGGAAGGGTATAAGGAGCGAGCGTCGCGACTAACCATCGGAAGCCATTGTCTGTGTTCGGTATCGCTGCGGGCGCACCACACACGCAAAAGTAAGCATTTTTTATTGTTTTTCCGTGTTAATTATTCATTATGCATGCTAATTACGCTTATTATGGTATTTAAAGTATTGAAGTTGATTATCATAGATGAAATAGGAACAAACAAATATTATCTACCTTGTGTAGTTTGAAAGTTATGTCGAAAAATGTTCTAAATAGTCTTCCAGGTACGGTTGTAACATTTTTACAGGGGATGGATGAAACGTTACAACCGACCCCGGTTGTAGTCAAAAGTTTTGTTAGATTGACAACAAACAAAGGAAAAAAAAGAAAATCTACTAAATACACAGATACACCGGAAAAAGAGTCAATAAGACGAGAAAGCAAGGAAAAAAGGAAAAAAACGAAAATAAGAAAGTGAAATGAGCTAAACTAAATTTAAACAAAAAAAAATTGAATTCGAAATCCAAAAATATAAATAAAGCTATGACCAAAAGAAAACAGTACCTTCAGATGACGATGAAGATGGAGAGTATTATTGTTTGGTTTGCATCGAGAGCTATGGCAGTAAAAGACTGGAAGATGATTGGTTACAGTGTTCGGACTGTTCAATGTGGGCCTACAAGCTGGAGCAGCTGGTGATCTTATTTATTTGTGCATAATTGCGAATCAGACTAAAACTTAAATTAGAGCTTATGTTGCACTTTTATTTCTTTACAAATAACTTATTTTTGTTAACTTTGTTTGATTTTATACCGAAAAATGGTAATGTTATTATTAAAAGCACTTACTAGATTTTAATTGACGATTCTATGTTTATAACAGAAGGGAAAGTTTTGTTATTTGAAAATATTTATGTATTTATAAGTATTTTTCTTTTCTCAAGGTTAAAAGTGAGACTTATTCTAATGTAAGACTGTAATATGTGTATTTCTTAATAAATAGATACATTAAAAATAACATAATGAACTTTATTTCGTAATGTTACAATTGACCCCATTCACTGTTTCAACCGACCTGGGGACGGGGACAGTTGAAACAATTTCCCAATTATTTTAAATCACATGGGATGACTTTTAAAAGCATACATTGTCGCTTAAACCTCAACCATTTAATCGTCAGATAGCTAAACTTTATTTAAAACAATTTGGTCAAAATGTTTCAACCGACCCCGGTCTACCCTATAAATATTCTTATGTGGTCCAGAAACTTACTTAACATTTTAGACAGTGGTATAAAAATACATGATTGGTAATAGATAAATTAATTAATAGATAATAGATATAGACAAATTAATTATTTAAAGTTCTTATTTTTAAGAATATTTTATGTTATTAATCATATTTTAAGACCGTTTCACCGAAAATCGGTTTACAATTTTTCATTATAAAATCTTGTAAACAAATTTTCATTTATCTTCTTAGCTAGTAATACATCAAATTATTCAATTAAATGTTTTGAAGTGGCGATTATTTTTTCAACCCCCGACAAAAACAGAGGGGTGTTATTGACCGCTATGTTTGGGTGTGTGTCTGTCTGTGTCTGTGTGTGACAATATATGATAAAATACGTCATTCTAAATTCAATATGGCGGACCATCCAACCTAGCAGAATAGTTATTTTTATTCCATTTATACAATAACGGTTTTGAAATGAAAGGGTTTGTTGAGAGTAACTCGAAAAGTACTATGACGACATTCTAAATCCAAGAACATCGAAATGGCGGAACATCCAAGCTAGTCGAATAGTTACTTTTAATGTATTTCTACAATATGGATGTCAAATGAAAGGGCTTATTGAGAGTGACTCGAAAAATAATGTATGCGCTAGCGTGTGTGTGTATGTGTGTATATTATTGGACATAATTTATAAAAATATATCTCCCAAGAGTTTGAGGTCCCCATGTCGTATTGAATACGATGTAATAAATTTTTCAAATTTACACTTGTTAACGCATTTGTTGTTAGGAGTTTGGCAGCTTGGCAGGTGGATTTACCTCGCGTCAAAAACTATTGTGTTATAGTAAGAACACCCATTTTTATTTAAAATAAATTTTCATTTATAGAAACAGTTTTTACGGAGTGTTTGTTAATCCTTTTATTATCTTTAATAAACAAACATTAGTTGGTCTACTTGGATTCAAACAGTTTTGCTTTTCTGCAGTCGTAATGCTTATGAGGAAATTCTTTTGTTCCAGTGACAGGGCCAGACTTTAATGATGGTGTTGGATTTCAATCCGTTTTATTTATCTCCGCTCCGTTTATGCCTCATTTCGTAAGTTAAAATAAATAATGAACCTATTTGTTTTAGTATTTTAATATTGACTTAAATACTATTTATGAAGCTTTACTACTTTTTTCTTTACTATGATGATTTAATATTCTACTAAAGTTTAATAGACATATTGCGAAATGTGCATTTAAGTGCCATTATATTTGCGTTTTTCCTATTTTCACTAAAATGATGATTAACTTGATGGTAATCTTGTTTTCAGTATGACTTTCCGAAAATTGATTCTTATTAATATCATTAGTAAATGATAGAGTGTGAGTTTTTATTTTATCGATTCGATTTCTGAGTTTTCTTTCAGCAGTGTTAGTTTCTACCACAAAGTTATGACAGTTTTTTCTGACTGTTTTGCACATCGAAAGCCCTTTAAAATTTACGTATAAATGACCTTCTATAAAAATAGTAAGATAAGGTATCTGCAATAAATAATTTATAATAAAAATAAATAATAATGGAGTCACGGGTTTACCGGTTGTAATTTCTACAATTAGAATTGCAGTGAGCAAGTATTCACCATAATTCTGGTAAGTTCGTAAGTAAAGTACCCAAATTTTTTACGACTCCGGAAACGTGTTATGAATTTTTTTTCACGACATTATACATTGAACTTTAATATTTTAGGTATAATTTGATTAAATTGTTTTTCTATATAGTATTTTCTATTAATGTTATTACTTACACACTGCTTTAAAAGCTTGAAATTCATGCGCAAAATATTAAGGAACCGTTTAATTTTTTTAACGCATATAATCTAGTTTGATCATTATTTATATATGCAGTTTATCGATATAACTTATTTTACAACATATGTTTTTTTAATTTCTTTAATATATTTTATTTTAATCTCCCAGGAAACATTATTGATTACGAGAGCCATTCCGCGAATTCTCCTAATGAACAAAACAGTTGAAAAACACCAGAGAGTTATCTTAAAATAAATTACACCTGCAATAAATAATAATGTTTATCATTTACAGAATATTGCTTCAGGTTTAATATAAAAGAAAACAAGAAAATTAATCTTAGAAACGGCGTCTTGTACGATATTAGAGAAATTTTGTAATTACCAAGAGACTTGAAAGTGTAGGTAAATTGTAAGTTCACAGATAACACAAGCGTTTCGCGCTATTTGTATGTGACTGCTTTGTTGCTCGTGAAAGATTTAAGCTGGTACTACATTACGGTCTCATCGTGTTTCATGTATGGATACTGTGACGCAGCAATGGACGAGTATGGAGGATTCTATAGATAAAATTGTCTGTCAACTTGACAAGGGCGAGATAAACATTAAATAAAAGTAAGTACATTTAATAAAAAGAAAAAAACACATTTAACTTATACATGACAAATATGGTCCAAAAGTGTAAAACTTGGTAATTAACACAATTTTTTAAATTCAAATAAGTCTCGCGTAAGTATAACAACTATTGTAAGTTATGTTAATATTGTCAGTATTTTTAACCAACTCCAAAAAAGAAGGAGGTTCTCAATTCGTCGGAGTCTTTTTTATGTTACCGAAGTACTCGAAGACTAACGGCTAAGCCGATTTTGACGATTCTTTTTTGTTTGAAAGGGTATGTTTCACAGGTGGTCCCATTGTCAGGAAATCAGGATCAAATTTTATAAATCCACAGTGATTTTGGTTTTTTCGAAGTACCTTGGTCATTTACTCACGAAAAGTAACATTTGGTGAAGTGGAACTGAAGATGAAGACCACAAATGGTTTTCAGAACTTAATAATAAGTAACTATTTTACGGGCTTGGTTCTATTTCTTTACGACAGTCGCTAAGCAATTGATATTAGTCAACATGCATATGATGAAGTATAGCTAATAATGGAGTACTACGAGAACTCCTCACCGATTAACGGCCTTGCATCGGGAGAAAACAATACTTTCTAATTGGTCATGAGCAGTTGATAATAGGCCATTGTAACTTAGGTAAAGCGTAATGTAAGTTTCAGTCCACAACGTGCTAAACGGGAGTTGACTTATATTTGGAGTTGGAATTTATGGATAATCTGCTGTAAATTCTATTATAAATTCCTATTAATTATCACTTATAACGAAAAAGTGTAAAATAAATAACTTTTTACAAAAAAAGCCTTCTACAACATATTGAAGTCGGTGCTAATAAATAAAAATTACTTAGCACCGACGTAAACATTTTACCTGCTTGGCACGGACTTTAATATTTTGTAGAAGTAAGTATTATTTATAACTTTTAAGTTCACTTTTGAAGCCGGTTTACCTATTTGTTTGTAAAAAGTTATTTTTATACAGTTGGTTGCAAAATTGAGTCAATGTCTTACATTTTCATGAACATGTATGTCTAGAATTGGAATTGATTACTACATAGAAAATGTGTTATATTTTTCGAAGACTTTGTTTTATAATAATTAACAATACAATAGTACTGTTATGAAAAATGTCAAGTTTAAAATAAAGTTTAGTATATATTTAACCCAAACACAATTGGTTCAGTTTTGCACCACTTATAAAATATACTGCAAACAGACTGTGGATATTTTGATTATGGCGTTTCGATTTTTAACTGGATGTAACCTTTTTCTATATTTTTTTAAGACGGATTTCAGCATGTTTTTTTTAACTTACCCCATAAATACTAAATCGGATTGATGTCAGGATTATGAGATATGATATGAGTGCTATGAAAAAACATGAAACACTTGATTTTTAAAACAATTTGATTTCTGAATTGGGTTGTAGTCCTGTTGCAAAACAAAATCATTCTTAGGGTATGGTATATTATTGAGAACTTCCATCATACGTTTCTAATGGACGCTGGATACATTTTGCCATTCATATTGCTATTAATTTTAAAAGCAAGTTTGTTTTTAAAGATTACCAACAGATATTCTACTGAATATATTGTCGCTGTAAGAATTTGAGACAAAAGAAAAAAGTCGATAAAGCCTTTATAAAGCGTTGTCGTGTCTGAATTCCCTTCAAATGAATCATTAATTGGAGAGTTTTCAGTAATTTTCTGGAAATAATAAAAATAACACCGAATTGTGCCATTTACATTGTATTTCAGTTTATCGTTTTCAAAAGGTACACATATAATATACAGTGTATTATTAAATAATAAAGTTACATAATACAGAAGAGCCGGAAGACAGTTGATTTTTAGATATTAGGTGACGCGCCTCGCTTGAGTGCATCGTCACAAAATAGTCGCTTTCTCAGCGCTGTAATTCGAAAACCGTTAATTTCACAGAAAAAACTGCAAGAGACATTTTGTTGTATACAATTTCTTGAGGAACAATTTTTATAATGACCTTTATTGGCCTCCGAGTAATATGTCGCGAAATATTTCCTAAAAAATTGATTGTCGTGACCTTTTGATCTTTGTAATTTTTTTAGCCGGCACGATATCGGTGTCGATTTTTTACAATTTTATAATAACGCTGTAATAAATGTGTATATAAAAATTCTACCCGATAGGTTTTAATCCCCAGATTGGGGTTTAAAATGCCTAAGACTGACCGGATTATATGGTTTATCTAATCATGTGTTATAATTAAAAAATCTTGACTTTAACTTTGCCAAATTTCACACTCTTCCGTTCGCGGAATTTTTGGGAAAGTGTATATAATAAAGCGACAAAATATTACTTTAAATATGTTTAATTCTACAGTGTATAGTTTCCAGATATTTTAAATTATTAAATATAAACAGTGTATTCAAACTGTTAAGCATAGCATAGAAAGGGGATACAAATAACCAAATTGAACTATCTGCCTAATCATGAGAACCGCTACTGTGTACATTTAATTTAAACATGAAACGCAAGTAGGTTTTGTTAATAGAATTGTCGTTCGAGTGTGCTGATACTGAATCAACATGTGTTCAACGTAAGAGCAATTTGAAAAAAAAGAAATGCAATTTGGATTCAAGCGTAGAATCGAATATTAAGTTTTTTTAAAGAAATGTTATTAATATGTACTGTAAAAGACAGTCCAGAAGGGAATAATAATACAACAACTCTTCATTATACATGTCTCTATTTCCACAATTAATATAATAATTCGTTATATTTTTCCCCTTATAGCTATATCTCCTCTCTTGACATCCACAACCATTGCTAGGCAGCCACTAGCCAGCCGCCAGCCAGCCAGGAATCTCGTATTCCAAAGAGTCCCGTTAACAGTACACTACCGGATGTTTCCGCCGTGGAAAGAACATTTGAATAAAGCTGTAATTTTGCTTCTGCCGCGCCGGTTGCGACATACAGAGAGTATTAATTTGTTAAGAGACATCCATGGGTAATTAATTAAACATTCTCGTGTAAAACAAATAGAAGTTCACAAAAATTTTTTATCTGGTTCTATTTTTAATCTAATAAATATTTGAATTTTTTTTAAACAGTTTTTTAAGGTTTCTCTGAATTTTCATTATTTCTATATTTGAATTCACTTTGCTATCAGAAACATATGTTTCCGCTTCTCTTTTCGGTTCAATAATTTCCCTTAACATACAACATTTATATTTGATTGATATAAATCTATAAGAAATTTATATTTCAGATATTACATATTCCACACTAAAGATTGCTTTATTTCTTTGAATTTCTTAAACATGAAAAAGGACTGCTGCACAAGGTTCGCTTCGTGCGATTCATATGTAGAGCTTGGTGTGTCGCTTAGAGTTTGTGCACGAAACAACTTTGCGGCAACGACAACGTGATACATCAGAAACAGACTCCCGCTCTCTTTACCAGACTAGACGACTACCCTCAAGTCGTAGCAATAACAGGATTAATACGCAAATGGCAAAAAAATCTAACGCAAAAAATAAAAGGTAACACAAAATTTGCCTTTACATATTCATTCTTTTAATCGACAAATAATAATAAATAATTTATAGTAACGACCGTCTTGACAGCTGATAATGTTTACTGTGAATCGTTTGAAATGAAGAACGATTCTGAGAACCCTTATATTGAACGCAGTGTAAAGGTTTCGAGGAATGACAATAAGGCCTCGACAGATTGTTCTTGTTAAAGCGTGCCGATGCGATTGGGAGCCGAATTGTGACGCTTGTGGAAACGGCGGAAAATAGTGAATTGAATGCGGCCGAAGCGATAAAACGATTTGTAAATATATATAGTTGAACAAAACGGTCCCGTTGACAAACACAAAGAAGCCAACTTATCGTTGTCACACTTGTGAGTTTATGACACACATTCACCTTACATAATTCGTATTAAATATTGTTTCATTTCAGTTTTGTGTCTTTTTCCTTTGTAATAATATTCCACATTATTAAATTAACTTTTTGCAAACATTTATTTATTAAAACCATATTCTTGACTTTCGGTCGAACAAATGCATAAATAGGTGATGTAAGAGTAATCATCTTTGAACTTGTTGTAGATTTAGGTTATAATGTTATTAAAGTTTTGTACAATAAAATAAAACTAGGACTACAAATCCTAAAAATGTTGACACGTTATTTCCTCACCTATCCTTCCACGTGTGGTATAACTTCACCAACAACAAGAAAACGGATAAATGATTGCATTTCACATGCTGTCTAACCCTTTAATGCGATTTGATTTGTGTTCCTCGTGAGGTAAATTGTTACGTGCATGGAAAAGTGATTTCAAATCCTGTTAGCAGTTAAGCCGTCAAGTTTTCCAACAACGTAAATGATGTTAGACATGTGAATGTCGATATGTGTTTGGGTTTGGGTAGTCTCTATGTATACGAGTATGTTCATGCATCGGTATGTATTTCATGAAATCATTTTCCATGTGTCATTGTTTTGACACTCTCTGTGAGTAGATATCAATTTTATGTCTGGTGTTAGATTCAGTATAATGGCATTGATATTTACATACGCTGATTTGATTATAGGGTTTTTAAAATATTCAATACTTTACAGTTTTTTTTAAACACAAATTAACATAATATTGATGGTTCATTGAAAATATTTGTATATATTGTAAATTTTGATTTTATAAAACGAAATTTTATCATAGATTTTTTAAATAAACCGCATTGTAAGAAAATGCTTTCTGTATTTTTTCGGTAGAGGGTAGAACAGTAATTTCTTTGACCTGCAGTATTAAGACGACGTAGACTTAACCCCTCGGATGCCGGGACTCGCAAAATTTTGTTACCGTTGAGTGCCGGGAAATATGAAGAGATCGCGAAGTC